>VXAK01010323.1:132793-186077 GCA_013399435.1 Arenaria interpres | reverse complement strand
GGCGGAGGGCGCGAGCACGTGGGAGCGCGGGGCGCCCCGGGACGGCCCCGCCGACACCGGGGAGGGTGTGTGGGAAACTCCCCTCCCCCCCCCAACACCCGGTGGGGACCCCTCACCCCTAGTTCCGTGCCCTCACCCCCGTGGTACCGGGGGCAGCCACGTGGTCGGGACAGTCGGGGCGGCGGGGACCGGGGTGTGCCGCCGGGTGGCGGGCAGGGAAAGGAACGTCGTCTAACGGCTCGGTCTCTCCCTTTCTCTTTCAGACCCCCAAGAATCAGATAAAACAGAAAAAAATGGCTCCTCCCCCAAAAAAGGTGGAGGAGAGTGAGGAGGAAGAGTCGTCCGAGCTGGAGGAGAGCAGCGGGGAAGAGGTGATGAAGCTGAGGGGACACACATGTCATTAAAGTGTCGTGAGGGTTGGGGGGTGGCGGTGGTAAGGGATCAGCGTTAAAAAAACCAACTGGCATCTGTCGGTTAACTCTGGCTGAAGAATAAACTGGATTTCAGGGGAGGGAAGCAGTGTGGGGAAAACTAGCTTAGCTGCTAAGTCCCCAGTTCCAGGCTTTGGGGCGACTGCTGGCGTCTTAAAGCTATTCCTTGTTCTGATGAGTGAGGGAGTGATTAATTCCTCTAGTCGAGCATCAGTAACGAGTGCTTTCTCACACACAAATAATATGCAAGACTAAAACTTTCAAGCTACTGATCGCTACTAGAGACATCGCTGGTCTTGCTCCAGGACCAGGAAATTTGGAGATGCTTTAATGTTCCAGAAGTAGTCTGTTAAAAGCATGAAAAACATGGTTTTGAGCTTTATTGATTCAACAGGACGGACAATTAACGTCATTCAACCTTATATCTGACAAAGCATGTCAGAAGGCTCGCTTTAGACTGCAGTTGCTAGATACTTGTCTGACATTAAAGTAATGGTAGTTTAAAGGGTCAGCGTAAGAGTCTTACACTAATGTGTATTTCAGATGATCCCTCCGAAGAAACAAAAAGTAGCAGTTACACCAGCCAAGAAGGCTGCTACCCCTGCGAAGAAGGCTGCCACTCCTGCAAAAAAAGCCATTACACCTGCCAAGAAGGCTGTGGTTACTCCAGCCAAAAAGCCTGTCACTCCATCACCTAAAAAGGCTGCTGTCCTAACCAAAGGAGCAAAAAATGGGAAGAATGCCAAGAAGCAAGAGAGCGAGGAAGAAGATGAAGATGACGACGAAGATGATGAAGATGACGACGACGAGGAGGATGAGGAAGAAGATTCTGGTAAGTTACTTTTGAAATGTGTGTTCGTCCTTGAACAAGTTGACTAAAGCTGGTCCAGTCAAGTTGCTGAATGAGTACCCCTGGAATCGAAAGTTTAGTGTGATTTAATACTCTCAGAAGGGGGAGTCGTTGGTTAAAAGGTGGTAAAGAAGGGAAGGTGGGGAATTGGTGATGTTTGAAGGAGAACTTGGGCTGCAGCTGTACTATATGCAGTATGTGAAGCATCTTCTAGTTTCCCAATCGTTCTTTCCTGAACTTTGCCAAAATCTGGTGGGGAAAAAAAGTACTTTTGAAGGCTGAAGTAAACACTTGCCATACTCTTGTTGCAGATGAGGAAGAAGAACCGGCAATCCCTGTGAAGCCTGCAGCCAAAAAGCCTGCAGCAGTACCAGCCAAAAAGCCTGCAGTTGTGCCAGCAAAGCAAGAATCTGAAGAGGAGGATGAGGAGGATGATGATGAGGATGATGAGGAAGATGATGGTATGTGGGATTTAGGAAAACTTTGTCTGACTCTTAAACAACAAAATTAAAATAATAAACACTTAAAGGGGAGGTTGAGGGGGTGCAACTTAGTGGATTAGTGGGGGTGATGCAGAGTGTGTGTGTGTGTGTCTCCAGGTAGCGCCCATCTGATTTTAGCTGACTGCTGGTGACGATCAGATGTGGCTGAGTGTGTGTTTATTTCCCCGTTGCTAGTAAAACTTCTTACTCTTGGGATACGGGTATTGTTTTTTAATGCAGTAAAATTTGAGCGAGGGGCAACTTTTATAAACACTGAATATATTAAACTCCTTTTCTGAGAACATATAAACTTCAGGAGATGTGAAAAACATTATTTCACAAACAAGGGGCTCAATCTTGAACTTGTCTGAAATCTTGTGCTTGACTTTTTTCAGAGTCTGAAGAAGAAGCTATGGACACAACCCCTGTTCAAGTGAAGAAACCTACTCCAGCAAAGGCCGCACCAGTGAAAGCTAAGGCAGAATCCGAAGATGAGGAAGATGACGAAGATGATGATGACGAAGATGATGATGAAGAGGAGGAGGATGAAGAGGATGCTGAGGAGGAAAGTGAGGATGAAAGTGAGTTTAACTGGCTTTGAGAGTGTAACTCTAATAACAGGAACGATGCCTGAGGAACAGTTGCTGTAGTGATGAGAGAAGGTCCTGTGTGTGACAGGTGTAAAGATCATGTATTGATCCAGAATAAGAAAGGTTATTTTATAATTTTATTTCATGTTGTTTGTTCTTTTTCACAGAACCTGTCAAGGAAGCACCTGGAAAGAGGAAGAAAGAAATGGCCAATAAAAGTGCACCAGAGGCCAAGAAAAAGAAAACAGATGGTAGGTGATGTGGGATAATGAAAGGATGCTTGTTTGAGGGGCTGTTACTGGATTGTTGGGTGAGGCACCTGTGAAGGGACAGGATACTCAGTGGGGTTTTTCCCAGCACAAATGATGATTGTAAGGGACTTAATACTGAAGTATGATGTCACTTTTGAGCAGAAACTGATGTGCTAAAGCTATCTGGAGTTTGACTTCGAGTTCTTTTAACCACCTTAAAAACCTTGATTATCTTTTCATTTAAAGGGCCCACTTCAGCGTTCTCTGTCTTTGTGGGAAATTTGACCCCCACCAAGGATTATGAAGAACTGAAGACTGGCATCAAAGAATTCTTTGTGAAGAAGAACATTGAAGTTTTAGACGTCAGAATTGGTGCTTCCAAGTGAGTTCATCAGTGGAATTTTGCTGCTTATTTCTTTTAATTGGCAGTCATTTGTTTGGAGATGTGCAACTGTGCTGATGCTGGTTCCCTTCAAGATGCTGGGATGGTTGTTTGATGGTGTGTGGAAGCTGGAAGAGGCACAGTACCAATAAGGGTGTAATAAATACCTGGCTTGCAGCTTTCTTAGACAGCATCTTTCTAAAGGGAGAGCTGCTGCTTGGGTACAGAGCTGTTGCTTTGGTTAGGTGGGCCAGTTAGCATTTTTTTGTTAACGCTCTAACTTGACCAGTGGGGGCCTCTCTGATTCTGAGTTTCTGTGTTTGCAGTTACTAGAGAGAGATCAGCTTTAAATAGTGAGGTTATTCTTCTTTCAGGCGATTTGGCTACGTAGACTTTTCATCTGCTGAAGATCTGGATAAAGCTCTCCAACTGAATGGGAAGAAGTTAATGGGTTTGGAAGTCAAACTGGAAAAAGCAAAGAGCAAGGAAACGATAAAAGAAAATAAGAAAGGTACAGCCCATTACTCTCAATACTTGTGCACATCAAAGAAGAGCTGTCGCCATCAGGCCTTGGGGCAGGCTTGCAGTGTTACTGATGGCCACTATTCTGCTCTTTTAAGGCATATCTTCCTGGTTTGGGCTCCATATCTTAACTATTCTCTCAAACACTAACATGGACTGGCAAGTTCAGACTCTAGTCTATCTGGAAATGTGATCCCAAGAACTGGTGCATACAGGGGGGTCTGAGGAGGAAATGTGGCTCTTTCTGAAGCCTTTAGAACCTGTTTTCTGAACTTGATGCCCTTCAGAGAAGTGCAATGACAGCCTAATTAACTGCCACAGTAGCTTATTTTTCAGCTTCTGAAAATGGGAATGCTCGTTGTGGTTTGTTTTCTGCTGGATCAACATACTGGTTCTTACTGAACTGGCAGTGTAGATGAGTAGGGATTTTTTAGCTGGTAATGCAAAAGTAACTCTTTTGTCTCTTCGCAGAGAGAGATGCTAGAACGCTGTTTGTGAAGAACCTGCCCTACCGCTTAACTGAAGATGAAATGAGAGAGGTGTTTGAAAACGCACAAGAAATCCGAATAGTAATGAACAAGGATGGGAACAGCAAAGGGTATGTAGCTGAGAGGAGCAGCAAACATCAAACACTCCTCAAACTCCTGGGATATTTTGGTAAGCTCATGTCCTTAACCTACCTTAAGGGACCTGCTGCGTTAGGTGTACTCAACATACTAATTTTTGAGGCATTTTTCTCCCACATCACTTCTCCTCCCCTGCCCCATGAACTTAGTTGTTCCTGGAAGGAGGCATTTGCTTATGTTCTTTTCTGTGCTGTAGGATGGCCTACATTCAATTCAAAACAGAAGCTGAGGCAAACAAAGCTCTGGAGGAGAAACAGGGCACAGAGATTGATGGTCGTGCCATGGTCATTGACTTCACTGGTGAGAAGAGCCATCAAGACCATCAGAAAGGTACTTTTCCAGACCAATAATGTGCACACAAATGACATTTAGGATTTCATTGAACTTGCTGCAGAAGTTTGCTAGGGATAGATCAATTTGAAGAACTGCAGGAAAACTGTAGGGTATCAGGAAGGGACCTTTTGCCCACCTTGTTCTATGCATCCTATGCCTTTCATGTCCACCAGATGCACTAGAGACAAGGCGGGACAACTAATGTTGGTGACCAAAACAGTGTTGCACTTAGTCTTGTGCCTCACCTTGAGGTGAGGAGGGAGCAGCAGCTACTCTCGCCCTAGAGAGGATCTTGTGCCTAGAGGAAGAGAGTGCTCTCCTTCTCCAAACTTGCACTTACAGCACTGGGTTTTCTCTGTAGGCGGTGGAGAGAGGGAGTCAAAGACCCTAATTGTCAACAACCTCTCGTACGCTGCTTCAGAAGAGACTCTCCAAGAACTGTTTAAGAAAGCTTCTTCCATCAAGATGCCACAGAACAACCAGGGCAGGCCCAAAGGGTATGTAGTGCCTTTCTCTTGACTCTGGAGTTGCCATTGCTAATGACTTACCTCCACAGATCCCTTCTGCTCCCAGGCTGACTGAAATCTTCTCCAAATAGGTATGCGTTTGTAGAATTTTCCACAGCTGAGGATGCCAGGGAGGCATTGAACTCTTGCAACAACACAGAGATTGAAGGCAGAGCAATCAGACTGGAATTCAGCGCACCAGCATGGCAGAAAGGGAACATGAATGCAAGAGGAGGATTTAATCGTAAGTGTTACATGTTTGCTCATAACACAGCTGTGACAGGAGTGTACCATTCATGAAGACCTAGGGCTTGCTTTAAAGAAAAAAAACATGCCCGTGGAGTGAGAGACTTGCATCGTAAGCGAGTGTGCTGGATATGATGACTGATTATCTGAAATGCTGATGAAACTATTGCCGAAGTCCTCTAGATAGTCAAGTGCTGATCCAGCAGTGTCTGTGCAGTTCGTATCCCTATTGTTATGATGCAAGCATCTAATTAAAAATAAACCCAAATTGACAGCACCAGGTTGGCTGCTGGAGATCCTTTAACATCAGGTTCTAACTGCAGTCCTGAAAAAGTTTCCAAGAACTTGTTTAAGTGCTTGAGCTGTTACTGCAAAACAAACCCCTTAAGTCCTAGGAGCAAGTAATCCAAGCTGGATGTGATGTTAAGAAATTGGTGGTTGCCTTGCTCAGATCTCTGAATGTATTCTCTTTCCATAGAACAAAGCAAAACATTGTTTGTCAGAGGCCTTTCTGAGGACACCACAGAGGAGACGCTAAGAGAATCGTTCGAAGGCTCAATAAGTGCTAGAATAGTCACAGACAGAGACACTGGATCATCTAAAGGGTATGTTCAGCATCACCTGGGATGACCTTCAGTCTTTACAAAGAGGCTTGCTTTTAACTTTTTAACTTTTAACTAGTGTAGGGTGTTTCTCATGCTCATGAGGGTGATTCTTTAAAGCTAGTTAATTGCATGAAACCAGAGAACAAGCTTACAGCTTCAGTCTGTTGGTAGAGAGCAGTGTGTCCTCACTTCTCAATGAGCTCCTTCCTGCCAACAAATCCGTGGCAGCCTATGGATTCGCACGAGAAGGATATTAACTGTTCAGTAGTGGCCAACTCACAATGGGGCTCCCATCAGTTGTGATGAGCCACTGCTGGTCTACAAGTAACAAGGTCCTTACCCCTGTGTGATTGGAGAAATTTGGGTGTTGTTTCTGTAGGGATTGGTATCCAGTACCTGTAGGTGGTGCTACAGCTCGTGGAGTATAACTGTCTCTGAACCCCTTTCCTAGGTTTGGGTTTGTGGACTTCAGCTCCCCAGAAGATGCCAAAGCAGCTAAAGAAGCCATGGAAGATGGAGAGATAGATGGAAACAAAGTCATCCTTGATTTTGCCAAGCCAAAGGGTGAATTCCAGCGTGGCGGTGGATTTGGCGGTGGATTTGGTGGCCGTGGTGGCAGAGGAGGAGGAAGAGGAGGAAGAGGAGGTGGATTTGGTGGCAGAGGCGGTGGCAGAGGATTTGGAGGTAAGAGGAGGGAAATGCTGCCGTTCTAAGAGGCTTTGCTCAAAATATTAACCCAAAGCCATTACTGGGACCATGGTGTGGTTGGTGGAACATCCCTGAGCACTTGATGTGAATCAGGATGGGCTTGGAAGGGCAGTGGTAGCTGTACCAGGGACACTGTAACTCTGCTTTTTGACCCAATTTTCTTTCTAGGTAGAGGAGGTGGCTTCCGAGGAGGCAGAGGAGGAGGTGGAGATCACAAGCCGCAAGGGAAGAAGATCAAGTTTGAATAAACTACCCGTTTTCTTTCCCTTCTCCTGCTCTCTGAGACTATCTGAAAGGACTCCGGGGGTTTTTATTCTCCTTTTATCTTGTCGGAGCCTTCGGAGGACATTCCAAGATGCGAAGCAGTACTGTGAGCCACTTGGAAGATAAAATTTTCATTTCAAGGAAGAGAGAGCAAGCCATTTTGACTGCTTGCCTATTCACAGGAACTTTTTAAAAAAAAAAGGAGCGATAGATGTGGGAATTTACCCCTTGTCTGTAAGTTGTCTTGAATTTATGTTTTACCCATGTAAAAAAAAATATTTTTTTTTTCCTATAAACTTCTGTAGCATTTTTGCTGTAAAAATGCAGGATGTTTTATCATTTGTGCTTCAGCACCCTGTCTTGGACAGATTAAAGGACCTAAACTGGTTCGTGTTACTTCTCTGCCACTAAATGGGCTCTGAGAAAGTGTCCTGAGCCTGCTCTCCCCGAGGTCATTAACGTCACAGGCACCAGCTCTGCTCTGGCCCTCGTCCTCTCCCACCAACATACGTCTGCTGTGCTTGCAGGAAGGAACGGGGTGAGGAATCTGACGGCTGGAGCAAGCCCTGTGGCTTTTTTTGTTTGGAGGATGGGGGGGGTAGGTATTTTTTACTGAAGCTGTATGTGATGTTGCATGCTAACCACTTGGCTTTTTTACTTTTTAAACAAATGAGTAAATTGGATCTTGTACCAAGGCCCTGTAGCTCAATCACGCTCTTAACACGCGTTGCCTCTTGTGCTGCCTTCCACCTTGTCTCTCTCGACTTGTCCCAAAGTGTGAAGCAAATACATCGAAACGTGGGCTCAGGAGAAGCATCTGAACTTCCTCCCTTGACCGCACTTACGCCTTGGACTGTTCCTCAGGCTGGGAAGGGTGAAGGCTTCCACCAGCCTGTGCCTGAAGATGTTAGGTCCTGGCCCTGGTCCCTCAGCGCTAGTTACTGCCCTTTTTTTCCAGCCCGGCACTTGGCTGGGGGCCTGTGGTGGCAGCTGTGATGGGGACAAGGCTGCTCTTGAGTGACTGCAGCACGTGGGTGTGGGAAGCCACGGGGACAGCTGCTGTTTTGGTGTCACTTGGGGCAGCTTTGGCTGCGGGGCCACTGGGCCCTCTGTACAAACCTCTCTTGGGCAGGGGGTACCTGTGGGCTCAAATGTCTGCTGAAAGGTCCCCTTGCCAGGATGGGCAGTGACCATGAGTGACCACTCTATGGTTCGAGGTGGTTCCACCCTCCTTCCATAGTGTAGCAGCGCTGGGAACTTCTTATTGTCGTGGGAAGCCCTCCCAGCCCCTCAAATGCTGATGTGGTCAGGCTTTTTTCTGGGCACGGATTCCCAAAAATACAGCGCCTGGAGGGAGGAACAAAGGGCTTCCTGCCGGTGGAATATGCAGTGTAAACCCAGGGGGAGCGGTTGCTCGGGGTTGGAGGTCGCTGTTTTTGCTGGGGACCCCAGGAGGGGGGGTGTGTCCTCCCCCACCCCTCCGGCCGCGGCTCCTTTCCCTCCAGCCGTTCGGGCATCAGCCATTTTAAGAGCCGGCGCCCCAGCCCCGCCGGCAAATGGTCGGAGAGCGACGGCAGGGACCGGCCACTGGGGGGCAGCACCCCACCGCCGGCGGGGGGGGGAGATGCCGGGGCACCGGGACCGCCCGCCCCGGGGGGGTTTGGTGTCCTGCGGAGACCCCGCAGGGCTCGGAGACACCCCCCCCCGCCTCCGTGCGAAGGCGGCTGAGCCAAGGGATGTCCTTCCCACCCCGCATCCTTCTGGTCTTCTTCATCTTCTCCCGCGGTCGCCCCGTCCCAGCCCCTTTCACGTCCCACTGGTGGGTCCCTGGCTGGTCCCCTGGAGGAGAAGTCCCCCCGCAGCGGGAGGAGGCAGCCCTGGGTTACCCTGGAGAGGGAAAGGGCAAGAGCATCCCCTCAGCATTTGCCTTTTGTCCCCCCGCCTTGTGAAATTTTTGGTGCCACGGGTAAGCTAGCCGCGGTGGCATGTGGCCCAGCCGGCCAAGTCCAGCATATCCTGGTCCCCTTTGCTGGATCTCCATTCCCCGTCACCATGTCAAGTGGCCAAGCTATGTGCTTGCCCTGGAAACCCAGTGCCCAAACACGGAGGTGAGACCCACGGGCTCAGCCATGGCTTTTACTCCTCTTCACCTCAGCAAGGTACAACCCTGATGGGGGTTTGTCCTTACGGACGTGGTTCTGGTGACCCATGGGGTGTGTGTCCCGTTGTACTACGGCCAGGGGATGTGTCACCCTGTGGTGGTACTTTGGTTGGGGGGGAAAAAAGGGCAGTGGGCATGGTCCTGCCATGGAGAGGGTGACAGGGACAGCAAGGTGGCGAGCTCCGTCAGCACAAGGAGAGGGTGTTTGTTCTGCTGAAACCACGGAGGTTTGCCATCCCTTGTTGAACACCACCACACCAGGCTCCGCAGGGTGGCCAATGCCCACCTTAACCCATGGGTTTGCCACTGTAGCCCACTACCAGGTTCCATTCCCAACCAGTCAGGCTGGCTTGGCCAGCAGAACCCCACTGGCAATGACACGAGGTGAGCGCTTGGGTGGGTTTTGTTGTGGTTTTTTTTCCTTCTCCTTCTTCTTTTAACCTTTATTTAGAAACTAGAATATTCACCGAATCTACAAGTTTTCTCCATAACAGGTCCCGCCAGGTGAAGAGCAACACTGAGATTTCTGCACACAGCCTTGGCTCGCCGTATGTGGCGCGACGGAGAGCAAGAGCCGGCCCTGCATATAGGGTAAATATAAATATATACAGCCTCGTGTACTGTACCTGACATAAATTACGGAGGTGTCAATTTGGAAAAGCATTTCTCAAGTCGCTCCCGCTGGAAGGAGTGGAGGGGACGGGGAAGCGATGGGGGTGTTGTGTGCTGCCTAAGCCCGGCCGGCACCGAAAATGCCCTCGGGGCTCTGCCCACGCTTGCCCCGGGGACACGGTGCCGCTGGGTGCATCGAAAAAAAAAATCACATTTCACAGTATCGCCCACTGGCCCCAGTAACAACGGCCCCAGCCCAGGGCAGCAACGGGCTCTGTCTCTTCCTTCTCTTCAAATTTACAGCTCGTCGCAGCCGACGAGGGGCAGTTGCTGAGAAGCGGCGTGGCTTGGCAGGAGGGTGCCTTTTTTTTTTTGGCTGGTTTATGCCCTTTTTTTGTTTGTTTGGTTGGTTGGTTTTTTTTTTTTCTAACCTGGGGAACATACAGACTAGGAGTAAATGAAACAGGCCTGTTTCCAAAACACATCAAGAAAAGGAAAGAAGAAAAAAAAGAAAAAAAAAAAAAAGGCACTGCACAGGGGGACCTTTGAGGTAGTCAAAAATTTTTTCCTTTAAATGTCTGGCACCGGAGAAGGGGAGAGAGAGAGCTAGAGAGAGAGAGGGAGCGCATGTGCCCGTGTCTCGCTGTGCGTGGTCAGGGCCGTGGAGGTGGCTGTGCGCGTCCACCCGCCCGCAGGGACACCGGGACGTGCCAGCCCTGTGCCCGGGGACATCCTGCGTGCGCAGAGCCCCGTGCCTGGGAGGTGGCACCCCAGTGCCCGTGCCTGCGTGTGGCTTTGCACAAGCCTGCGGCTTTGCTCTCGCCTGCAGTCGGTAGCTGGAGAGCATCCGTGCCCCCCACCCCGCTGTGGGTGGCTGCGTGTCTCTGCCCTCGGCGGGGGAAAGGGGGTCCATCACAGCAGCTGGCTGGGGGCTCCCCCCAACAGCCCCAGTGGCCCTTTCAGCCCAAAGAAAACGGGCCACGTCGGGTGATGCCACTCCCTGTCACACTCCTTGGCCTCATCCTCTAGAATAAACATCTGCAACAGCCCTGAGAGGAGCAGACACGTGCGAAACACGTGCGAAACACCGGCCCCACCTTCACCTTGTCCCCTTGGACCCTGCTCCATGTGCCAGCGTGGGACCGATGACTCTCCAACCTGCCCTGGAGCATTATGCTCACTGCAAAACCGGGGCTGAGCACAAAGAAACACACACAGGGTGTCCATGGGGGCTGGTGTCCCCCTCCGAGGCACCCCACTAGGACAGCCCTGATGCAAGGAGAAGGTCTCCCTGCAGAAAGCCCCTGGGACTCCCGCACTTGAGCCAGGGTCCCTGATGTGATAAGCCCATGGGCCACTCCAGCCAGGGCCAACTGGGTTTCTCTGCTGCTTCCTTGGCCATGGGTGAGGGCAGCCTGCCTCGTCCCTTCCCTTTCCTGCCAGGAGGAACAAATCCCTGAGGAATTTCAGCTGGGTTCATTCCTCCGAGTGCACGCACAGGGAGGCCGGTAGAGGGGCAGGGGAGCCAAGCACAGCCCGGGCCGGTGCTGGGAGCCACCATCATCTGAGACCCTCTATCGGGGATAAAGACCCCAACTCTCCAACTGCCTGGCTGAAACCCTAATGGGGGCTTGGGGCTGGCGAGGTCTGGCCTTGGAGGAAAGTCCTTTCATCCCCCACCAAAGCTGTGTAGTGGGGACACAGAGAGGACTTTGGCAAGGGTGGACCCAATGCACACAGGGCCAATGTCACTAAAACCCTTGACTTTTGAGACGGGGAGGAGCTCACGCTCTTGTAAACTGCTCAACTGGATAGCCAGATCCTGAACATCTCCAAAAAATGCCTGTGCCACATCCCTCCCTGACTCCCCCCACCCTGCCGTTCATCATGCTCCAGTGGAGGTCGTACCTAAAGCTGGGCACAAAACCCTCTGCGCTCTCTCTCTCCCCCCTCATTTTGTGCTAGATTTGTTGTATTTTTTTCTTTTTTTTTTTTCTCTCTTCTTTTTCAACAACCCCCAACCCAGCTGGAGATAAGTGAACCATATTACAGTACAGGAACAAACACTACCACAAACCCTGCCCACGAGCACAGTGTCTTTGCCCTCCTCGCCCCAGAGGGAGATGCCCCCAAAGGGCTTGTGTGCCACCAGCAGAGGCTCATCCCATCCTGGAGCAGGGATTGGTTTTCCCAGCCCCTCCAGTCCCAGCCCTCCATGGAGGCTGAGCTAAAGGACATGGAGTTTTCTCGAACATGTCAAGTTACTATGGACCAACTCCCACATTTGGAGCAACTCAGGAGGCAGCAGTTTATGAACCACCAACATACTCCGGAAAAAACAGGGCTCCTTGTTCATCTTGCTGTTCTTGTTCTTCACAATACCAAATGTTTTGAAGCCCTCGTGCCCAACAGGTAATACTTTAAGGACCTCCAAGCACATTCCTAGGAAGACATCGTCGATGGGGTACAGCTCCAGTGTCTCCGAGGTCTTGTGCAGCCTCTTGGCCAGGAGCCCATCCATGATGAAGCCCCCACCCCCTGCATAGGGTGGGTAGCTGTTTTTGTTGTAGAGAGCGCTGGGGATGTAGTACTTGTTCTCCTTCCTCCGGATCGGCCTGGCCTTGTAGAGGACATCCCCCACGAAGAGGTCCTCTCCCTCCTTCTTGTCTTCCAGAAACTCCAGGATGTTGCTGGGACTTACATACACATCGTCATCACCTTTGAAGATGAAGCGGACATTGTCGCAGTAGATGTTCAGCCACTTCAGGAAATGGACCTCTTTGAGGGTGAGGTTGAAGAAGCTATCCAGGAAATCCCACTGCAAGATGTCTCCGTAGATGTGGTTCTCATAATCCAGCAGTTTCTGATAGTTGGCTCTCTCCTCCTCCTTCAAGGCCGTGCCCAGCAAGAATAGCGTCCTGATCTTCTTGCCATCCACATCCTTCTCCTGGCCCCAGGTCCTCCGGATGGCCTCACGGCGGTCGTGCTGCGTGATGATAGACTTGACCACAATGAGCAGGTAGATGTCCTCGCTGCATTTCTCTGGGTGGTTGATCAGCATGGGGAAGTAACGGCAGTGCCGATACAGCAGGAACTGCTGGAAGTTGGGCTCCAGTCCTTTGAACCAGTCCGCCTTGCTTAAGTTCTGGTTGGCTGAGCAGTTGGTAGTGGTGACATCCCAGGATTTTTCTTGCTTTGCTGTCACGCTCTCACTCCTCTCCTCCTCCTCCTCCTCCTTTACAGGGGCTTTCTCCTTCTCACTCTTCCAGAAACTGCTGTGGATGGGGAAGACGCTGTTTCTCTTCTCAGTTTTCGGGGTGTCAAGCAGGGGCAGCTCTTTCTGCTGCTGCCCCTGCATGAACTGGCTGGGAGCCATTCCCCGTTGCAGCACTGTCACCGTGATCACCAGCAAGAAGGAGAGGCAAGCTGTCTTGTAGATGGTCTTCCTCCTATAGGGATGAAACAGGGGGATTAAGGAGGGGAAGCTGCAGACTGTGAGAGGCTTGTTTGCAAAAGCACCTCCTGGAGAGGTGATGGGATGCTCGTAATCTGTGTCCCATCACCTTTTGACAAGCGGCAGCATTGTGGGAAGAGCTGTGGAACACCTCCATGCACCTCCAAACACCTCCAAGCATCTCCAAGCATCTCCTGCATCCCTCTTGTGGGGCGTGGGCTCTGGGGCCACACTCGACCACAGGGACAAGCACAGGGCACGTGGCTGCAATGTCATCTAGTAACCATAACATCTGCCCAAAGAGCTGGAAAAGGTTTACAGGAAGGAAGATAATGGGCCCAGAGAGAGAGAGGAAGCCAGGACGAGTGCTCCAGCAAAGCAGCTGGTTCAGAGGAAAGTCCCAAGGCAAACCCTTGTTTCCGTTTCCATCTTCTGATAATTGCAGTTTAGGATAAGAGCAGAAAGGAATTACCTTTTCCACGTGCTGCCCATGGCCTTGGACTGGCACCACAGGTTACACAACGCTGAGACACCAGAGCCAGGAAGACGGCAGGAGTCAACATGAAACAGGCATCACCATTTCATTTCAAAATGGCAGTTTGGACCCCAAAAAAATGCCATTTGAGACAAACTACAAGGTTCACTGGGGAAAAGACATCCCTAACTCTGCATCCACCATGAGATCCAGTATATCTGGGGTCACTGCTTGGCGCTTTGGCTGGCTCTTGGGACCCATAGCTTTGCTCTGTGGTGCTAAGGACAAGGACACTGACTGCACCGTGGGGAGTCGCACCACTGCACACCTCAAGTTTGGGAGCAGATTTTCCCAGCCTGCAACAAACCAGATATCTTCATGTCCAGGGTCTCTGGGACACCGAGGGGACTGAGGGTGGTAGGTCAAGCCCAGCCTCTTGCGGGGCCATCCCACCTCCCGGCTGGCCAGGGGAAGCTGTTGGCTCATGGGACAAACCCTGGTCCTCACCAGGGGCTTGAGAGGCACCCTCCTGCGGTCCCTGGGACAGGGGGAAGGCTCCACCCAGACATCACTGGTAGCCTTATCTCCAGCTACTCCCCTACAGAGGGGACACACAAGGTGCCCAGCAGCCCCTGGAGTCCCCTTCCCTGCCAGCAGATGAAAGGGACCTCAGCTGGGGAGCCAAAGGAGATTGATGTGGCACCGGTCTCATGGCTCCCCTGCGCTTGCCCTCTTGGTGACTGAAGCCCATCCCAGTCCAGGTGCCACCTGCTGGGGACAGCCCTCAACCTCCCGCTCCCTGTTAGAGCCAGGAGGATCCAAGATCATCTCTAGCAGGCAGATGGCACCTTCACTTTGGGATCGTTCAGAAAGGAGCTTGGGGCTTAAATCTGGATCATTTTACCCAAGTAATTACCAAATAACAAAAAAAAAAAAAGAAAAAAAGCCTTGAAACTTTCCTGGCCCCGGGGAGTTGGTGGGGTTTTGGGGCACAGGCTGCACCAAAGCATCTGCTTGGTGGGACACCCTGTTCCCCCCTCGGCTCCCCAGGGCAGGGGACAGCATTGCTCTTGGGGACTCCAGCCACCCAGAAATGATGGAGCCCCAAATGGGAAGCAGGGGAACCAGGAGCTTTTGGGATCTCCTGTCTCCGGCTTCTCTCTCAAGCACAAAGACCTTTTCAGACCTACGTTTACGTGGGAAATCTGTGATTGCTAGCGTGTACTGTGAGAGCGAACGTGGAAATAAGTAATTACAGGGAAATAGATAGGTATTCCCCATCAGGTTTTATATGTGGCCACTCATCTGAGACTGATGAGGGAGCAGTTCTGATTAGATCTCACCATTCCCTTAACCCTCTCCAGCCCTGGTCACACAACTCTGAGGTTGTCCTTAGAAACCCCACAGTCTGATACAGTGGCAACTTTAACCCCTACACAGCCAGGCAATGTTTAAAACCTCTCATCAACACTTGGCACTGCAGCAGCAATCACCCCGGGTCACCTCTGTGCATCAAGCCCACCCCACGCCTGCACTCCCCACCACCCCAAGGACATGCGATAAAATATATAGCCTGAATTATGGCCAGTGGTTCCCAGAAGACATAGACAGGCAATTACTGATAGAATTTGCATAGGTAGGGCTGTCATTAACTGATATGGGTGAGTCTCACCCATGGCATGCTCTGCCTGCCAGAGACGGGAGCTGCGTGGAGCCGCTCGCCCCCCATTACCTTCCTTGGGTCACCATTTTCTTTTTCAGCCCAGGCAGAAGGCACTGTCCTGGGGGCGCGGGGAGAGCTTTAGTAAGAGGTGGAGGGTTGGGCAGCCCAGGCACACCAGGGTATATCGCTGAGGTGTCACAGAACAGCACAGAAACTTATTTCTCCTTCCTTACATGGACACCATTTCTGAGCTTTCTCACCCGTGCGACGTCCAATTTCTGTTTTGTTACAAAAACCTATTTGGGATTTGGCCTATAGGTCTGACTGCAAACCACGGGGACATCACCAGGTGCTACAGGAGCCGGGAGCCCCTCGGCTACCTTCTGCCCCACAGAAATCCTGTCCCTCTGCTGGCAGGAAAGCGACAGGGACTGGGGGGACCCTGAGCCCAACCACAGGCGATTTCTGTACCAAACCAAGGATTTTGGGGGGCAAAAGACTAACAATCATAGGTGGGTCTTTTCTGATCTCGAGTCTTTCTGCTCTGTGATGTCTTCAGCTGGGAAATACTTTAGGCGGGGGAAACCAGGTCCTGCTCTCTGAAGACCCCAAGAACCGTGGCTCTGCAGGACGAAAGGGACGCGCTGTGGGTTCCCTGCCATCTCAGAGAAATGACCCTGCTGAGCCCCAGCGCCCTGCTCTGGGGCACAACTCCCAGCCTGTCCCCGGCAGTGTCCCCAAGAGCCTGGAGCACCGGCTCTGCGGGGCCTGGGGACGGCAGCAACCCGCGCCCATCCCGCCTGGGCTCCCACCGGGACCGGTTGCCCCAACCTCCGGTGTCAGTGCCACCGAGAGCTTTGAAAGGGTCCCAACCCGCTCCTCCGCTTCCCTTTTCTTCACTGGGAGAAGCTGAAAAGCCTCCCTGTGAGACGACCGCGCCACTGCCGGCGGTGCCCCGGGAGCTTAAATATAACCCCCCAAATTAGCGGTGGGCACTTTCCCTTTCAGGTGGTGATGCTGTGGGGCAGGAGAGGCCCCGGGGGACTGGGGCTCTCCATCCCCGGTCCCTGGAGAGGCACACAGCCACTTTTGATGCGCATGAAAACCTCTTTGATGGGCCAGAGAATATCTATTTATTTGGATTTTTCTGGCCCCTCAATTAGACCCAGTCACGGAGCCGGCGCAGGCACCACCAGCACAGAGCCCTTTCTGTTGGCGGTGCCAAGGGCTTGGGAGAGGGGATCTTATCTAGGGGCAGAGGCTGGGCAGAAAGCACCCACGGGTCTCCCAAAAGCAGCCCACGCCGGCTGGGTGCAAGCTCACGGCGGTTGTCCCCAGTCCCGGGGTGTCTGGGACACGTCCCCCTTCTTACAAAAGACGCCTGGTTTAAATACAAGGCGGTAAAAACGCGGGGCCGGGGGAAGAGTCGAAACCCAGGGTGCTTTTTTGCCCCGTGGGCATCTGCCCCCAGGCTGCCGCTGCCGGGGGACAGGGACCCCACGGGGCAGGTTCTGCCGTCCCCACGGCCCCGCCACACAAACCAGCATCCCCGGGGAAGGACGGGGGGGGGCACTGACCACCAGCCCTCCTTGCCCGGTGGCCCNGGTTTTCGCCGGGAGCCTTCCCCGGGGTCCCCCCGGCCGGGGGTGGTACCCCAGCCGGGAGCCCTCCGCACAGCCAGGCCCGGGGTGGGGGGGGAGCGTCGCTTCTGGGATGGGGACATTCAGACGGGGGACAAACAGACGGGGGACAAGGCGCCGTCCTTTGTCCCTTCCCCACACGCACCCTCCCCGCCCGAGCCGCCCCTTCCCCGCCAGCCGCCCTCGGGGCACCCCTCGGGAGGGAGCCGGTGGGGAAGGGACTGGGGGAACCCCTTGGAAGGGGCTGGGTGGGGAGGGGACCGGAGGAGCCCTAGGAAGGGACCCAGCGGGTAGGGGAGCGGGGGACCCCTCGGGAGGGACCCGTTGGAAAGGGGACCTCGCAGCACCCCCAGGCTCCGGGCAGGAGGTGGCGGCGGCGGACGGAGGGCGGCAGGGGACACCGGGTGCCAGGCGGTGCTGGAGAGGGACAGGAGCGGGGCTCGGGGTCCCCGCTCCCCGGCAGACACTCACCACTGGAACATGCTGGGAGAGGGACGAGGCGGCCGCTCCGCTGCTGGCCGGGGCTGCCCGCGGTCCGGGCGCTTCTCTCTGCCCTCTTCCTCCTCCTCCTCCTCTTTTTTTTTCTTTTTTCTTTTTTTTTTTTTTTCCCCTCTACTTTTTCCCTTTTCCCTCCCCTCGCCTCTCCGAGGTGGAGCCAAGAGGGATGGCAGAGCAGGTAGGTTAACTCTTGCCCTGCCCCTCCGTCCGTCCGTCCGTCCGTCCCCCCAGTCGCACCAGCAGGCAGAGAGCTCCCCAGTGCTGTCAGGGGAAGGGGTTTAAGGGTGACACCCCCCCACGTCCCCCTGCGGACCGTCCCCGCTGCTGATGGGACACCCAGCAGGAACTGGGCGCTCGGGCGGGTTGGAGGGGGAGGGAGCCCACCCCCAGCATCCCACAGGTTCTTCTGCACCCCGGGCACAGACCCCTCTCTGGGGGTCCCATAGCTGTTAATTGCAAAGCATTCCAGTTATGGCAAGGGGATCCCAGTGCTCACCAGGAGAGGTGCTTTTGGCATCTGGGGTTTGAACTCCGGAAAAGGAATGTGGACCTTTTCTGCCTCCCCCGACATAGGCAGGTCACTTTGGGATGAACCCCAGCTTTTCATGGGGTCACTGAGATCCCAGCTTTGCCGCCATGCACACAGCATGGTTTGGGATCCCCGGAGCAATGGACCCACACCTCTCCGAGGACCCACACTTCTCCCAGGACCCACATCTCACTCACGATCCACACCTTGTCAGGGACCAACACTCTGCCAGGAACTCCCACCTCACCAGGTACCATGCTCTGCCCAGGACCCACACATCTCTTGGGACCCATACCTCACCTGGGTGTGCAGGGAGTCAAGGGGAAGTGTTGCTGCAGCAGGCAGGTGACTGGTCAGCATATCAGGACTTGTCTCATGGGGCAAATTTCCATCAGCACCACAGGCAGGTGAGGTGTCCTTCCAAACTCTTCCTGCAACCCTGGCTCAGAGCAGTGTTTCACCAGCGTCCCTGCTGCAGCCATGGGACATCCCATTGCCCATTGAGAAGCAGATTTAAAACCTTCCTTTCCTCTTAAATGTAGCATTTCAGTTGAGGGTTTTTGTCAGCCATGAAAATCAGCCCCCAGCATTTCTGATGTGTCTCTTTTTGTCATCCTCCCATCCCCATCAGCCGCTCGTATCAACCACGAAGCCAGGCTGGGAAGCCCATAGGAAATCCTTTGGGATATTTCCTTTCCTGCCCAGCAGAGATATCCTAGTCCCTTTCCCTGCAGCCCCCCTGCGTTTTGCATGAGTGCTGAGGGTCGGGGTCTCCCACAGCTCTCACACAAACTCCAGACACACTGCCCTTGTCATGAGAAAGGCTCTTCTGTTCTGAGGCTGGACACACGGTGGGACCCACACAACCTCTGCTTCTCAAACAGCATTTGGCACTGCTGCAAGAAAACCCCAAGACCAGCTCAGTTTTGGGAGGAAAGTCACATTGCTTCCTCCAGATTTGCTTCTCTCTCCTTATCTTGGCTTATCGCTTTCCCAGATGCCCTGCAGCTCCACGTCCTGGGGGCTGTGAAAGCTTCCCAGGAAATATTGGCCAAACAGGCTGCACCAGCTCTGCAGCTCCCCACAACCTTATCACCACCAAAGGCCCCTACACACCTGCCCTGATTCTTTTTTAGTCTGTTCCCACTGCCCATAGGAAAGTCTGTATCTGCTGAACTCATGGTCCCAATAAACTCATGGCCGTCAGATGCACCAAGGGTGTCAGGGGTACGATGAGGAGCCACACGGAGCATCAGCTTGACCAGAGCAGGATGCAAGAAGGACTCGTCTCATCCCTGTAGCATAGGGATGGTGGGTGCACACCAGCACACGGCTGGGAATTCACTCCACATTGCAAAGAGGGGCTGATGGTGAAGGGGGACCCCATTGGAGAACCTCCCCTTCACGCACAGACACAAAGGGGTGTGAACACCAAAGCCTCAAAAACACAGCCACCATCTCCTTGCATCTCCTGGGACCACAACAGTGACAGGGACGGCAGCATCCCTGCCGTGGGGAGCTGAAGCAAAACCCAGAACACAGCCCTGGTGCTGCTGCTGCAGCCTGAGGGGATGCCCAGATGTTGTGGGTGTGCAACAAGCTCCTGGGGCTCTCTGGATCCCCCAGCATCAGCATGTTCAGCCGGTGAGCCCAGGGCCGGCGTGTGCCCGAGGGCTGTGCTGCTCCAGCATGGAATTGGCCCCGCTGCGGGGCGAGGAGGGCTCCTGGCATCCTGCGGCAGGGAGCTCTGCCAGCCACGCTCCCAGGCTCCTGCCTCTCCGATGGCTGCTTCCGTGCAGGAAAGCAGCAGGGCCGCGAGCGCGGGGACTTCCCGGATGCTGCCGGTGCTGCTGCGCGGGGGTTTGGCTCAAACAACCCCCTCTGTGCAGGCAGACCCTGCTCCCACCTCCCCCTGTGCGGGAGGGACGCACGTCCCGCTGCGGGAGAGCCCTGCCGACCTGGGGCAGGATGGCTCTGCAAAGCTTTACTTCGGATACGCATTTAAGACCCAAACGCTGTCAGGTCTGGGGCCACCAATGGCAGAGACGAGCACTGTCCTAGGCGCCCCTGGCACCACCAGCGCCCGTTTCGAGGCTGAATCTTAAGACGAAGCAGCATTTTTCGCATTTGTTTCATCCTTACATAGAAAAGTTTAGGACAAAGCCAAGTTTTCACACTCTCCAGATTTACCCTATGAAAGCAGAGAGGCATGAAGAAGGCGAAAACCAAACTGAAAGTGATTTTTTTTAAAAAAAAAAAGTCCTCCACGCACCTTCTCCTTGCCTCTTTCCAGCACCTGACAAGAACAGGTTTTACCCGAGCAGCCACAACCCCTCTGCTGAGAGCAAAACCTGAAAAAGAGAACCCTGATTTTTTTTGTTTGCCCAGAACTGGAGGCAGAGGCAGCATCACTTCACCACGAGCGGACCCAGCCACCAGCAGATCCCTGCTCATCCTGCCTGGCCCTGCCTTCAGCAAAGTGTCTGGATCTGTCACCTTGCCATCCCCTGCTGCAGCACCCAGCACCCTTATTTCTTAGGTCTAAGCCACTATGAAATTCGGAGGCGCTGGGTGCCTTTTTGGCACTGTTGGCAGAGCTGTGGGTGTCTGGAGGAAGGCTCTTGGGTGGCAGGTGCTGCTCGGGCATGGAAAAGATGAGCTCCTTTACCTTGCGCAACGCTGGTGACATTTTGAGGTGTGCTGAGCCACCGTAGTCCCATCAGAGCTGGCGGGGGACCTGGAGAAATGACACTGGGACACGTTATCATTGGATTGTATGGGGATGCAGAAGGGAAGGTAATGCATGGACCTTCCCGGGTGACACCTGAGTCACGGCCAGGGTAACATCAGCTCCTGCAGGCAGCAGCCACCTCCACGGTTGCTGGCTCCCGGGACTCTCTTACTTAGAGAGAATCAGTATCAGTGACACACACTCACCTCCCACCTGAGCATCCCTCCTGGTGACACGTCTGGACGTGGGGGCGAGTGACCTGTGGGGACACAAGGCTTTCGAACTGGTATCTAAGGGGGGCTACGGGGCTCCATTTGGGCAAAGGGAAAGGGTGAGGACTGGGGTGATGCCAAAGCGGCTTATTTAGATGTTCTCAAAGCAAACCACAATGCTTTTTTTTTGTTCGAAGGAGCTTCTTTTCATTTCAAAGTGGACCTGAATTAAAATGTTTTATAAAAAGAAATAAATACAAAGAAAGAAGTGAGCTTTTTTTATGAAGTTTATGTAATCCCAGAAGACTGGCTCGTGGCAGGTTGACCCAGCCAATGTTTTCCCACTGATGGTTTGGGTTTTGCTTCACTGGGAAAAGCTGCCCTGGTTTCTTTGCTATGGGGTTGGGGTTTTTTTGGTGTTCTTTTCTGATTTCTTTCTATTCTAGAAAACCATACACACTTAGAAAAAAGTCTCATCTCTTCACCCGGCGACTCTCACACCTCCTGGCCACTCATGCCAGTGCTGCGGTCCCCAGGCTGGGTTTCCCACACAAACCAAGGTCCTGTCGCCCTGTGACCTGCGGGGACACCCACACCAGCCCTCTCCTCCCCAAACCTCTGAGCGCCCGGAACGGGACCAAGGGCTCAGCCTGACCCGGGACTGGCAGCACGGGGTGAACACACGATTAGGTTTTTTTCTTCATTAAACCACTCACCTGTGACGCATGCCAGGCTGGGGAAGGAGGCCGAGGCTGCAGCATCCTGCCGAGATCTCTATTTGTTTAGCTGAGCCAGGCTTGCACCATGTCAGGACTTCGTCTGCGCTCACGGGCAAACATCCTGGACGGGGACCGTCCCTTTCTCCTTGCACGTTTGTTTGCCGAGCACCTTTCGTGATGACGCTTGGGCAGTGCGGGCAGGTAGAGCGTAATCCCGGGGGGTGGGGGGGTCACCCATCACCGCTGCTCCCACGTGGGATGCTGGGGGCTACGACCAGGCACCTGGCACTGCCATCCATCCTAGGCCTTGCTCAGAGAAATACCCCAGGGTGGTTAGGATTAATTATTACCCTGGTTTATTGCTAAGCGCACACCAGCAGCATGGAAGCTGGGGCAGACATCATGTACCGGCCGGGTCTGACGTGGGACGTCAGGAAAGACAGCCACCCCCACAGAAAGCTCCCGCTGCCTGCCCGGCATTAACAGGATCATAAACCAGACCCGCAGCGCGGGGGCGGGTTTATTTTACACATTAACCCCAGGGCCTCACAGGCATTTCCATCCCAGCACCTCTGTGGGAGTGGGGCCGCGCTAGCTCCCGGGTGGAGGCGGGAGGAGTTTTCCTGCTTTCTCAAAGCTGAGCTCTCCCTCCAGCTCCATCAGCATCATCAGCTCACACCGAAACACCAGAAGCTGCCAGAACTCATGACTTCTTCCAAAAAGGGGAGAGGAAGGGAGGTTGCTTTGCAGGGTGATGGCCAGGCCAGACCTCCCCCTGCTCGAGGGTCCCCAAAGCCCCTGCTGCCTTCTGCAGCCCCAACCTGCCTCTGGGCCACCCCATGCGAACGCAGTGCTTGAGGGAGGGTGGGGTAGAGGGGCAGGATGGACACGGTCCCCACAACCGCTATGTTGGGGAATAGAAGGATGGGGTGAGATCTGAGTGCCGTGGGTTTGGGGAAAGGCAGGGGACAGGGTGGTGGAGGCGATGCTGTTGCAGACGTGTCCCCAGGTGGGACAGGAGCCTGGGCTGCCAGGGAAACGCTGCCTTGGCCTTTGTGCCAAAAGCTGCAGGAGCCGGGCAGGGGGAAGTCCTCGGCAAATCTCAGGGAGCTGATCTGGCGCTGCATCCACCCAAGGATCTGCCTCCTTGGGCTGCCCTTGCCTCAGTTTTCCCAGCAAAATAGCCCCCCAGAAAGCTGGAGCTTTGGGGCTGTTGCCCGGCAGGGATGCTGCCTCCTCTCCCCAGGGGTTTTGTCCCCCTGGGATGCCTGGGTCTCCTTGGGGAGCCCGGTGTGGCCGTGCTGTTGCTTTAAATCAGCAGCTGGATCCAGCTGTGACTGTGAGTAACCCTCGCCACAGCCTTGCCCAGGCCTTTTATGCATTTTCCAGCGGTTCCAGAGGCGCTTGGCGGCAGCGCACGGGGGAATCTGGACTCACGCTGGCGAGCAGGGAAGGGAGGGGAAAGGGAAAACATTTCCCTTCCCAACGGAGCAGGGGGAGCCCAATGCTGCGGCTCTGGCAGCAGACACGGGGGGAGCAGACGGCTGGTGGGGCTGCCTCTGCGGCGTGATGCGAACAGCCTTGTGGTCCGACACAGCGAGCCAGAGGGCCTGGCTCATCTCTCCCAGCCCAGCGTGCCCCTGTGAGAAGGGCTTACCCCAGTGTGCCTCAGTTTCCCTCTCCGTCCTTGCTCAGTTCAGCCTCACGGACAGCCCCGAGGTCTGGGTTTGTCCCATGAACCCGCAGCAGGATGGCAACCAAGCACTGAAGAAAACAAGCCCATGAGGATGGAGAATGGAGAAAGCCAACAGGGATTGGAACATGGGGTTGAGAAGGGAGACACAACACGTTTGTGCTGCACGTATCCGGAAAGGAGGAAGATGTTGGTGTGCTTGGCTCTGGGAGGAGAAGGGAAAGACCCATCCCGCTGCCGGAGGGGACCACTCACACCCCCAACCCTCCCAAAGAGCAGAGGTGGAGGAGGGGGAACCAGGAGGGAGAAGTTCCCAGGCTGGAGGGTTGCAAAACCAATGTCACGGCAGCGCTGAAGCCGGCAGCTCTGCCCACAGAGATGTTCCTGCTCCTGGCAGGGATGGACCACGGGCCTTTCCTGCTCAGCCTGACCATCCCGCAAAGCCGGCCACAGGTACAGGCGAAGCCCTGGTTGGGCATCAGCTATAGAAACGGCTCTCCCAGCTCCAACCTGGGAAGGGGCTGGGCTCGGGGTGCCGGCACGCTGCGCTCGCAGCCCCGGGAAGCCCTGCTGCCCTTGGGGGGGCTGGCGCAGACCCAGAAGCCACGAGCTGTGCAGCGGCGGCGGCGACGTGTTTTCCATCGGGCAGGAGAGCGCTCGCGACGTCTCTCATGAGTCAGATGGAAAGGGCGGCTCAGGAGTCACCTGAGCCCGGCGGCTGCCTGCCCACGGCCCCTCTCCAGCCCAAGTGGAAAACCATACGGCCCCGGCGCAGCACTCGCCTTGCCGAGACCCCGAGCTCCGGCCGGGCCCCCCTCCTGGGCCAGCAGACGCAGAAACGCTCACGTTAGCCGTTTTTGGCCAAGTGGGTTTAGGAGGGAGGCAGAGGCGACTCAGACGTCCTTGGCCCTGCCACTCTGCTCGCCGTTAATCATCGCTCTGCTGCTGCTCTCCGCCTGTGCCAAAACCTAGGCTCTGCTACAGCCACTGGTGGGTTCATCTCCAGCAAGAGATGGAGTGAGGGAGAAAGAGGGCATGTGGCTACGAATTTGTGTGTGTGTGTCCCCACCTTGGCTAGTGCTACTGCATTAAGGCCACAGCAAAGCTCCTTGCTTTTGCGTGACCAAGAAGCGAGGGCAGCACCCAGCATCCGTAGTGCCACCCCCAAGGCAGGCAACCCCCCCGGCACAGGGGATGACCCTTGCATGGGCATCGCTCCCCAGCCCAGGTCAGGGAGCTGGCGGGAGAGGTGGCAACAGCAATTTGCTAGCCTGGGAGCATTTTAGCCATGAGAGAGCCCTCAGGAGAGGAGAAGAGAGCCGGCACACCCAGCTGCATTCCTGAGGTTTGGTTACCATGGTGGGATGTTCACCCGACGGTGAAGTCATGCTGTGGGCTGAGGTGGCCAGTGAGTTAATGCATGGATCCAGCGCCTTCCCTGATTCACAGCAAGCATGGCTACAGGCCCATGCCGTCCGTGGGGTTGACGGTGCTGCCGTGGCTCTGGAATTTCTAGCATCTTGCTCGCAGGAGGCTCCGGAGCCTCCCACTGCTTCTGGGTTGATCCCTGCCTCACCGTGGGAAATCAGCTCCCGCTGCAGGGTGGAGGGACATACTGATGGCTCTCATGGGTCCTTCCAGCCCATTTGTATCACCACACTGTGCGCCCCGTAATGTTTTACTTTCCCTACATCCTACTGCTGCCACTGGTGACAACACGACGGAAAAGCACCACCCTAAGAGGCCAAAGCCTTGAAGATCTGCCCAAGGTTAGGGAGAGGTGGGGAAGGATGGTGTCCTGGTTTCAGCTGGACAGCATGGAAAAAGCAGGATGGAAAGCCCATCGGTCCTCAGGAAGAGGTGGCAGGGACACCCCCTGGCACCAGCACCTCATGGTGCCAACACAGGGCACGTAGTCGTGGAGTTCAGCTGCGGGGCCCCACAGATCAATGAACAAGAGGTCTGGTGGAAGAACTGGCCCTGGGACAGCAACCAGTAAGCTGATAAGATAAGATTAATCCCAGCCTCTGCAGTGTGTTTCCGAAGGTCTGGAGGCACGGGAATGTGGCTGTTCTGCCCAGGGCCATCAGCCACCCTCCCTGTTTGCTCAGCTGCCGAGACCTGGAGCTTTTGGGCTGTGGTTATTCGTGCTAGAGGTAAGTGTCTTTGCACGACTTTTCAGCAAAGATCAACTCCTTTGCAGTTCAGTCAGCTGAAACCCCACCAAAAAGCATAGGACGCATTTCCTGATCAACCACCACTGCGCACACCCTCTCCAACCAGTCCCAGACACGTCATAGGGGACCTCTCCAGGTGCAGGGCTGTTTGCTTTTGAGAACCAAGACCTTCACGCACAAGACAAGGTTGAACCTTGTGTTCAACCTAAACCAGGAAACCCTCCTTGCTTCTCAACACACATGCAGCCAGACACAGAGGTCCTAGCTGGGATGTCACCAAGAAGCCAAGCGCCCTTTAGAGGCTAGCACTAACCCACCAGCAATGTCCCCCGCTCCAGGAGGGGACAAGCTGCCTCCTGGGCCTGCCACAGCAGGTGACATCCCTGGGGACCTGGGAGATGATGCTGAGGATGCAGAAGGGGCTGGCACAGCCCAGCAGTCGCCTGGGTGTGTACCAGCCAGACCGGGAAACGCTCAGCCAAACTGAGCCAGAGCTACAGCCAAAGAAAACCGGTGGCTCCGGGGCTGTTTTGCACCAGCCAGGATGGAGCATCAGCCCTGCAAGCCAGTGCTCGGGGCACCGAAAGGTGACACAAGGCAGCTCCCTGTCTTCAGGACCCTACAAAGCTTTCCAGGGCTCTCCACCTCTTCCCCAGGCTTCGTTAGAGTTTGACACCCAAGCCACGTGAAGGGTAGGTGACATACCTGGGGGATGGATGGACCCATCCCTCCCCGGACCCATCCCTGACCCCACTCACGCAACCAGGCGTGACAGGAGGATCCTCCAAACCCCTCTGCCCCTGGAAACGCCACCTCCCAGCCGCCCTCTTTCCTCAGGCCCTTCTGCCTCCACTCCACACTAATGATATTCATTTCGCCGCCGTCTTCTCCCGGGCCCCTTCCCTGCAGCAGCTCTCCGCGGCTCTCCCAGCTCCCCTCCAGCCCGGGTGACTCACGCTCAAGCACACACTGAGCCCTTTCAGCAGCCCTGGGCCCCGAACACTGCCCCAGTCTTTCCAGCGCCGGCCAGCCGAGCTCCCCCCGCCCAGCGCCCGCTGCCGGCACAGGCTCCTGGCCAAGGGGAGAGACATCTGCGCCCTCGCTAAGAGAGTGGCTTTCAGGGCTGCCGAAGAGAAGCCGAAGCCCTTCCCGGTGTGCTCCGAGCCAGGATGAGGTGCAGGCAAGCGGTCGAGCGGCTGGGACGGCCTCGCAGCCCCGGGTCCCTTTGAGCAAGGGCCAGCAGTCTAAAAAAAATAAATAGATGTGTTTGAAAAGACAAAAAAGGATCACAAGCTCCTAATGGGACCGTTCTCGGCTCCAACAGACGAAACCTGCCAGGAGCCTTCTCCTCCCTTCTGCCTTCACCAAACTTTCTCCGACCAACAGCGGGGCACTGTCTGCTGTGCGGGGACGGGGGCAGAGAAGGGGCTCCTCTGTTCCCCGGCTGGCAGCGGGGTGGGCACTGCCATATAAACCGCCCCTTCGCCTGGAAAAGTTGCAAAATCCTCCATCGGAGGAGCTGCTGGGAAACCCGTTTGCCAGAGGAGTTGTTTGGGGCCAGGGCTGCGCAGAGAGCGGGGCTGTAGGCACGTGTCCCGTGGGGGCAGCACCAGCCCCTGCATGGCATCGGGTCCCGCTTGTGCAAGGGGACTTGTCACCCTCCCTGGGGACTTGTGTCTTGTGGCCCAGGGTGAAGTGCTGGAGCCCAGGCAAAGTCCATACGTGGTGTGCGGTGGAGGGTGGCTCTTAGGTATACCCCAAAAAAGAGCCTTACCCACCTACCACAGCCTCACGCCAGGGCTTTTCAACTGCCATAGCCCCTCCAGCAAGGTGTGCACACCCCCAGGGGACACAAAGAGACAGGTGAACTCCTGACAGGTGACACGGGGCGGGGGGACATGCATGCACAAACCCAGGGGAAGCCTCCGTGCACGAGTCTGCACGGGTATCTCCTGCCTCTTTCCTTCCTGCCTCTTGCTTCCTTTTTCTGCCTGTGATTTTTCTCTTCAGTTTGCCAAATTAGCCAAACTACCCAAAAAAAACCCCAAACACATGGGGAAAAACCTAGAAACTTGACTGTGACAAACCACAAGAGGCAGGCAGCCAGGCTTGAGGGGAATCCCCACTTGCTGCCGAGGAGCCTCAGCTCTCTCCCAGGCATCCTTCCTCAGAGGGGACAGCAGAAAGATGCTGCCCTGGGGCTGGGTGTGTTTGTTCTCTTCCAAGAAGTAGGACCAGAGAGGTGAAATCTTGCAATCTCAGCAGCAGGAGGAATGCATGCAGCCTCTGGCGTGCATCGCTGCCGCCCTCCCCTCCGGGCGTTCGCCAGGTTTCGGTAGTGGAGAAGTCCCTCTTCAGTTCCTATCTCCAGTGAAACTGCCACAACAAACCAAGTCGTATTTCATAGGCCTAGAGAGAAGGGGTGAGGGTTTTTCAAGCTATGCTTAACCTGGGGAAGGTCACCCAGCACTCCTGGCCACAAGGACAAGCCGCCAGCGCGTGGAGACCACGACCGGCAGCCAGAGAGCCCTGGGACCACTGGCAACGGCCCCCACAGCCCCAGCGCAGGGGAAGGACGTGGCTCGTCACCAGCCCCCTGCACACCGCAGCAGCGAGCTGAGCTGCCTCGGAGCAGAGAGCAAGTGCTGCTGCATCAGGCTGTGGTGGAAACAACGCCGGGCAAGACTTTTTTCCACTCCTTTCCTCCCCAGTTGCCCTTTCATCACCTTCTCATTCCTTAAAGACCGAGGGGACGGATCCTATCACCCCCTTAGCACAGCCCAGGGAGCGCGTGGGGAGGATGAAACCCACCGCAGGGGGCAATGGCAGCTGCGCCAGACGTTACGATGCCAAAGGGGAGTGATGGCAGCCACAGGGGAATGTCTGATGGGTAAGGTGCAGTGAGCCCTGGAAGTCCAAGCACCCAGAGGGACCCCATTTCCCACGCCTAGTGTGACGGAGGCAGGGATAGAGCATGTCTCCCCATGCCCCAGCCCTGCAGGGCACTGGGGTGGGCAGGGAGAGAGGAGACCCCCCACAGGCAGCTCTACCCCGGGCCGGTCCCGCATTCCAGGTGGGTCCCAGTCCACTGGAGTGAGGCAGAGGCACCTGCCACCCGCTCCCAGGGCTGGACCAGTATCTCCCACTGCTCTCATCAGCCTGGGGATCAGTGGCAGAGCCTGGGGCCAAGCCGCAGCGCTGCCAGCAAAATTATCCTCATTGCTTGCAAAGGGAGACCCGATACGTTTCACACCTTAAGAAATACAGAAATCCTCTTCTCAATAATCTGGAAAAGCAACTGATATATGTGCGGAGGAAGGGGAGAGGCAGAGGAATGTAGGCTGTATTTGCGGAGCTTTTTATTTGTCACTGGTTCCTGCGTGGCCAGGCCGGACAGCCCTGACCTGCTCCAACCTGCTCCCTCCTTTGTACGGGAATAAATCGCCTGAGTAACACCCAGCAAACGCACCCAAGCAACAGAAACGTGACCAAAGGCTGCCTGCAGATAACAGCACGGGGGGAGAAAGTGCGATTTAGCCCGTGAGCAAAAGGGAGGTGCGTTAGTCCACGCAAGGAGGCCTGTGTTGCACTATCACTCCGCAGCCCACTGGCTGTGGGTACAATGAAGGCAAAAACCTGGGCTGGGTTTACGCAGCCCCAACCTTTGGCACAGGTTGCAAGTTCAGTGGATGCGGAAGAAAAGCCAGATCCTGTGTAACAGCTCTTAACTGATGCAGGGACAGCACGGGCCAAGTTTATGCAGATGCAGGACCAAAAGTTTTGCAATTTCACTGTGAAACTAATAGGATGTATCAGCTATCTGTGTGTCGTCCCCCGATGCCTCCCCGCTCAACCATACAAGTGGGGGAGATACTCTGTTGTCCTGACAAACAAAATCTATTTCTAGCCCTCACGGTCACAAATACTGGCTTCAAACTGTGCCTGGAAAAGAAAATGAGCGTAAGCTACTACTGATCGTGTTAGCGTTTTAAGTTTCCAGGCAATCTCCAGCTGCAGCCCCCCCCTAAGCACAACTTTGCGGCTCTCCCAGAACGGGGGCTCCGGTGACCCCAGCTGCACCCTCCCCACGCACGGAGCACCCCTCCCACCATCACCCTGCACAAACCATCTCACCCGCCTGCACCAACGCACCTGACAACAATAAGGGGCCACAAGAGTCACCCCTACCAACACCAAACGGGAACCCCAGATTAGATAACAAGGATTAAAAAGCAGGACTATCACTTAAACTCACTTGCTGTGTCTTTGCAGCCCTCCTAACCCAGAGCCCTGCCCAGCCCCAGCTGCCTGCGAGGCTCAGAGGCAGCCCCCCATCTCCCCTCCTCTGTCTCTTGGATCTCCCCCTCTACCCCAAGGCAGACGCAAAGATCTCTCAGCCTGGAAGGAGTTAAAATAAGGAGACACTTTTAAGCTACGATATTTGCATTTGAGACAAGCACCCAGAACTGGAGCCACAAAGGTATTTCTCAACTTCTTTGTGAGTTTCAAGGAGGCCTGAAAGTGGGTGTGGTGATAAAGTTTCTATTCCCTGTTCTGACTTAAGTCATGAACAACCTCGATTTCATACCAATCTAATCCTTACTGCACCTAGGCTATCATATGGCCTTCTCCACAGTTAAAAGCCTAACAGACACTAATTGGTGCATATATCCATAGATGTGTGCAGGTCAAACTCCAGATTTTGAGCTGAGAATCCATGCATAAAAACAGCACTGAGAAATAAAGCAGACTGAAATGCAGCTTTCTTACCCGTCTGGTGTTAAACGAAAAGCGAAAAAACCAGAGCCTTTAGCTTCTTTGCTTTCCCCTTTCCTTTTCCTCCAAAGCCCAACTCTGAACTGAAAAGCCAGGCACAGCGGCAGCACGTTTGGGGCAGTTGCTGCTCTGCCACATAAATTCATGACAAGACACAGCAGAGAAGCTCTTAGTGATTAAAAAAAGTGATACACCACTCCTTAGGGCTGAAAAGGAGCCTGCAAGAGCTCGGGCACAGTCGGGCAGTGACAGCCTGACTCGGAAGAGCTGCTGCAGCAGCAGGAACCTTCGCTGAACGGGTGAAAAGGGACAATCACCTCCCAGTGCAGTTTTGCTGCCTCTGCTCCAACCCCAGTGCACAAGGAACGATTGACACAGCAGAGAATTTGGGGGAAAAGCCTTCCCTGGAGCTCCCCCCCCAGCCCCGGTACCCAGGACTGCAGGGCTCTTGGGTAACCTTCCCTCCTGTCTAGTCCAAGGGTTTAGAGGTGTCTGGTGGGAAGCCCCTGAAGATGGAGCAGATGACCCTCACTCCTTCCAGGGCTGTATGCCACATCCTCTCAGCTCCCCCCACAAAGGTTACAGAAACCCCGATTTCTACTCTCTCTGTAACTGGCCTGTGTCCAGTAAACTGGGTGCCAGCCCGACACCAGGCTCTGCTGCCGTCTCCCCAGTTCCTCGGGAGCAAAGCTGGGCTCAGAAGAGCTACTGCCTCTCCCGGGTCTTACTGGGCTTCTACCCGTAGCACGCGATGGCCTCTCCACGTCCACGCAAACGAACATAGGTGCACCAGGTCCTGGTTTTGGCTGGGACAGAGTTAATTTTCTCCAGAGTAGCTGGTATGGTGTTATGTTTGAGATCTGGGACCAAAGCAGTGCCGATAAGGCAGGGATGTTCTAGCTATTGCTTACACAGCATGAAGGCCATCTCTGTTTCTCACGCTGCCCCACCGGCGAGCAGGCGGCAGGGGGGGAGGCACAAGAAGCTGGGAGGGGACAGAGCAGGGACAGCTGACCCCAACTGACCACAGTGAGGGGGGTCAGCTATGGTCCCAGACGTCATATTGTGCTCAGCAATAAAAACATGGTGAAAGAGGGAGTTATGGCATCTGTCTTCCCAAGTAACGGTTATGCGTGATGAAGTAAACATTCCTGCTTTCCTGGAAATGGCTGAACACCTTCCTGCCCATGGGAAGCAGTGAATGAATCCCTTATTTTGCTTTGTTGGTGTGCACAGCTTTTGCTTAACCTTATTAAACTGTCATTATCTCAATCCATGAGTTCTCTCACTTCTACCCTTCGCTTCTTTCCCCACCCCACTGGGGGGGAGTGAGCCAGCGGCAGCGTGGGGCTGAGCTGCCCACCAGGGTTAACCCACAACAAGCCTCCATCATCTCCAATGTGCCTAAGCAAGGACGTATTTCCCCAGGAGCTGATTTTCTAGCGAGGACAGGGTATTCCCAGTACAAACCACATTCACAGCCCAGAGGAAGGTCATTCAAAGAAACACGTGGGCCACACCATGCCAGGCAGCAGCACCAGTCAGCTTCACAGAAGATAAGGCAGCCTGGGACCTGCTGCTTTGCCCAATGCAACTGCCAAAAATATCCTGCCAGTTCATCTAGTAACCGGCTGTCCCATTCCCATTGCCCGGGAATGGTTTGGGAGGTGCCTAACGAAGCCCAGAGGTCTCACCATTGGACACGCAACACTTCACCGGCTGACTTGCCCTAAACTGTTCTCATTAGGAAATGGTTTTGCATAAAGTGCTGGCGTCAGAAGGTTAAGTTAATATGAGATGTTAATCAGCCCCAGCAGAAAAGGAAGGAGATTCCTGCATAAAGCCAGAGCTGAAAAGCTCTCCTTTGGGATCAGGTCTGCGCTGCAGGAAGAGGCTGTGGTACAGGTGAGAGGAAAGGGGCTATGGGCAGCAAGCACCAAGCACCCAGCCAGTTTTCAGAGAGCTCCAGCCTGGGACAAGCACCTTTCAAAGCCTCCTTTGCCTCTGTAACATACAAACACAATCCAGCCCTATGGAATAATTCCCACTGCAGGAAAAAATAAGGCAACCCCCCCGCTCCCGCAACCAAAACAAAAAGAGCGAGGGAAGGAAGCAGAGACAGGAAACTACACGGCTGATCTTCAGAGAGGCCACTGCTGCAGGATAAAGGGCCAGATTTTTATGCATATGTTGAGGTTCCTTCTGAAACTTATTTCAGAACAAACCTGAACAAAACTACCAGCTCTCCACAAAGGCTCAAACCATCCCCTGCTGCCAGTGGGGAGAGGGCGCTTGTAGTAAATGAGCTGCCTCCTCACAGCTGCTCGGGGGGAAACTGGACTGGCTTGAAATACAGGACATATTTCTAGCAACAAGTAATGAAAATAATGAGATTACAGCAAGGATATCTCTTTTTCAGGTTGGACTCTACAGACACAAGTGCGTTATTGTCACCAGAAAGGTGTAAGATCTCTCGGGTTGGTTTTGGTTAAAAAGCCTGTCATGAGGGTAACAAGGGTTAGAAACACAATCTTAGGATGCTCTCTCCTTGCCCCTGCCCAAAGCACACTGAGGTTTTAAAATATGGCAGAGGAAACAGCTCTTTACCTACTCAAAGTTTTCATCTATGTGGAAAAGGAATCACAAGTAAATTATTTATCTCTCATTCTGCACAAATGGGGAACCATGCTCTGCAATGGTCAGGTCCCGAGTTTGAGTGAGAAGACAACACTAATCTTCCGGTCAGCTCCACACATGTAAGACTGAAAACTCAACCAGACCAATTTTTAAGTTTTGGGAGAAGCAAGCCAAATTCTTCTTGCTGTTACTGTGTACTGTGGTAGCATCTTAAAACCTTAGTTATGGGCCAAACTGCTTGTGTGCCCATGTCACATCAGCACCGAGATCACCTATGAGCTACGGGACCAGCTGTGCTGGCTCACAGTCCATGATTGGCCCCCAGTTGTGGTGTGGATACACTGGTGCAGCCGCTCTGGACAGTCTCAATCCTTGGATCCAAGCAGAAACAGGCCAGGGATGGCTGCGGTGGCTGACATTGCTGGGGCATGGTGAGAGCGATGGGACCCTTGAGAACTGCCATTGTACGGTGCTTGTGGGTCACTCCCTGAGGTGGTGGGTCATGACTAGCAGCTCCCTGGCACGGAGTTTTTCGTACCGTTAGCCAGGATGGAAATTTTGGCTGTTTCAAAGAGCCCAATTTCCACTGGGATTGAGGATGGAAGGGGCTTAATTGGAACAGAACTCTTTTCGTCAGTCCCAGAGCTGCCTCACTTCAGTTCCCAGCTGCTCACTTGGAAGAGGAGGGAAAAGAAAGGAGCCAGTTCTGTGGAAAATCATGGAAGGCCACGATCTGCCAAGCTGACAAAAAAAAAAAAACCAAACCAAAAAAACCAAGTCATCTGCTTAATAGGAGCCAGTCCATTAGGATCCTGCAAATGTGATCCAGGGAGAAAGCAGTTAGAGAAAAGGGTAAACATTTCAGCGAGACATGCTGCTTGACAAAGAATTCATTTGGCGCTAATGGTCCTGCTCCTCGCTACCAACATGAACCACGCTCCCAAAAGGCAGTGCATGAGCAGCCATGAACAATAAAGTGATTTGTTCTCAGGAAGCATTCAGCCTCTGCCAACAGTCAACCGGATCCAGACAAGGGCTAGGGCAGTCAGACCGGCACATGGCAGACCAAACGAGGAACTGTATCACTTGGCACAGAGCTGCTATTTCCAGCACTTACATCCCATCCTCACATCAGCTCAACCTTTTCAGTCTTCAGAGGAGGTGGAGGACTATGTGTCTGTAATGAAATCTGGATCTACAAAGCCCAGAATTTTTCCTTGAGATCAGTAGAGGAAGGTGTCCTTGCCTCGTAAAATCCCTTAGTAGGTGGTCTGATTTTCAGATGGCCCCAGCATTCGCAGATGTCAGCTGCAGCTTGATATATAAGGTACCTTAAACATCTGCAGGATAAAACCTTATTGTTTCAGGTATCCACTCACTTTTATTTGTCCTGTTTATAGTTTACTTATCAGAATTAACTCTCAGCATCATTAAAAGAAAAACAAATAAAATTAAGTAAAACTTTAAAGAGTTCTATGAAGAAAACCAGCAAGGCGTACTGGAAATAATTTTTTAAATTAAATACAGTACTAGGTCACTCACAGCATGAACAAAATTACTGACACTCCCCAAACCTGTGGACTTAAAATAATATCAGACCAGTATTTCCCATATTTGAAAAAGATAAGAACAAAACAAACATTTAAAGCTGTCACCTGGATTTCTTTCAATTTTTGTGAAGCATTTTCACTTTCATGGCAACAAATTACTGCCCTAATTTATTGGAAACTTGGACCTTATGCCAAAGGCTGCTGAGAGAACTTGTAAGAAAAGGAGGACATGTTCCAGAAAGTTATTAGATGTCCAAGGGTGTGCCACTCAGCATGTTGTTTGGAGAGCATCACATCCTTAAAGAGTGGAAATTTGGATCGTGATCATGTAACTGGATGCAATGCCCTTCCACCACAGGGTAGAAAGCAGCCCAGAGTTGGGAAGAAGCTTGCTTTGAAACATCAGATCCCAACCACTGTCAAGATGCCAGGCTAGAAGAATTACTGGCCTGATAACCCAGTAGGACAGTGTTCTACATTCTGCACCCAGAAGCTGGTTTCTTTTTAAAATCTCTTAGCAGTAGATTGCCATGCAGCTTGGCCAGAACAGTCTGGTCTTGAAGTCTGTTTTGTTTGCCTTGAAACACCTCGCTGTTTCTCACCCGTCAATAAATTCTCAAGAGTCCCATTCCCTTTACAATTTATACAAATAGCAAAACTTAGGAAAGTGCAGCGTGGCCTGGAGAAGCCCATATGGCTTAGTCACAGAGGTACTTTGCTACTGAGTTCCCATCAGGGTGAGTGGAGGTTTGCAAGGTTGCATCTATACCCTTCTTTGCTAGCCAAGCATGCACATCACTGTGAGCTCAGCGTGCCACATGGCACAGTCAGGTGTGTCCGAGGTGGCCTGTGGGTCTCGCACGCTCCTTGGTTAGATTACCTGGCTCAGTGAGCCAGGTGCACCTCCCGGCGCTCCAGCATTTCCTCTCCTGGGAAACGGCTTGTTCCAATATTGAGCCCTCAAGCAAGCGTGAGGATGGTCCAAACTGCCAGGAAGTTCTGGCTCAAAGATGAATTCAAGCCCCAAGCTAGGAGTCTGGATGTACTTAAGTACCTGGGAAGACAGTAGCCTGTTTGCTTTTCTGCTAGCACTACTCTTATCTCTACACTGTAACTTCCACCATGATTTATAGAGACCAGCAGAGCTTTGTTTAGAGCAAACAACTCAAAGCCAAACCAAGCAACCGCTGTGTCTCCCCGTCATGGCAACATTTCACCACCAAAAAACTTCCTTGCTTGTCTACCCCTACACACTTAAATCCTCCGACAAATAATACTTCTGACACCAAACCAACGCCACTGGTGGCATCCCACATGCCTGGTCTCTCCTCATGAGAGCCCACGAACAATGAGTGGCTCAGGCCGGCTTTGCAACACTTCTGAGCAAACAAAGCTTCCCCTGCAGAGGCTGCACAGAAGGGAGCTGTGTTCTCAGCTCAGGTGGAGACAAAACTGTCGGGCTCAGAATTTGTCGATAATAAACCAGAATGAAACGTGCAAACAAATGCACACCCTAAGAGTTCACAAAACCCCAAACAAACCTACTAAAGGGAAAAAAATCCCTTTAGAAGCATTTTTACCCAGTCGCTGCCAGATAATTTTAAAGCACTTGTACAGAATGAGCCCTCCACGCAAATTTAAATAGACTCATAAAGCTTATACCTCTCATAACATTGTCCATAAAGAAACTTAGACTAAATATAGAGAAGGTATATCTAAAAGACATGTTAGCATAGCACTTTTGTCCCACGAAAACTTCCCTTGCAGATTTGTTTGTCATACACAATAACTGTATTTGCTTTTTGTAAACAAAATCATAGCTGCTTTAAAGTACACACACCCCGCTCATCCAGGCTGGCAATTTCCACTGCTCCCATTATGGATCTGCCACGGTGGTGGTTTATCGAGCAGCAGCCTCTACATGGCCTATAGAAAAGATACCTAACAAATTTTTAAGAGCGAGGTGCAGAATTTGCTACGTGTGTGTTACTGACCTCTATGCAGGGACCTTCCAACCCTGAATAGTGGCAGAATCAACATTTTTTGTTAGCTTCAAAACCTTCTGACTGGCATCATACGGGGGTTTCGTGAACAAGACAGAGAAAAGGAGGACACATTATTTTGTTGGCCTCTCAAATTACTGCTCAGGTGACAATTTATTTCTAAGCATATCCATAGTTTCTCTCAAGTATTCAGAAAATGAAGTTTCTCAAGCATTAATATTAAAAAATAGTCTCACAGTTTTCTAACTCTATACTCACGCTCCAAAACCTCAAAGAGTTGAGCATGGAAAAATGTACCTACAGAGCTCTGCGTTGCAATACATTCGAGTAAGAAAAAAAACACACAAGCACATGCCCTTCAGCTTGTTCCTTTCAGTCCAGTTCTGCAAGATGCATTTTGGTTTTCACTAATCTTGATTTGCTGGAGGGCACCTACCACCTCCTTAGCTGACTTTTAAGGAGAGGTACAGTTTTTGGGGTTGTTTTGGTTTGGTTTTGTTTTTTGTTTGGTTGGGATTTTTTGGGGGGGGGGCTTCTTTGTTTGTTGGTTTGGTTTCCCCCTCCAAAAAGGAGTCTGCACTTTTGCACTTTTCAAAAGTTGCTCTGCTGTGAAATTAATAAAACTGAACTGCAGGAGCATCCTGTGTTCTCTGCATATGCAAATGAACATTCTTAGCACTTCAGTGTTAACAACAACCTGGCCATTACATGCTGGAAAAAAAGCCTTTCAGAGGAAAAAGAAAAACTGCCTACCCTGGAAAACCACGAGGTGAGTTTTTATGGCTGTTTTCCCTTTTGTTTGGCCCTTTTGTGAACCACAGGACAATTTTCCATTAATTGGGTTTATCAACTCTGAGAGGAGGTGGGTGAATCTAAGTGCAAATCAGAGATTTTCCGTGACTTATTTCTCCAGCATGAAGATCTACGTGACAGAGGGCTCTCAAGTGTCTATAATCACTTTACATCTTGTGTAGTTTGGGAGTGAAAGCAACAACCACTCTCTGCCTGCTTCATGTTAGGCCTGAAGTTACCAAGCGGTAAATTCTAACTTCCACATGAATATGACTAGATTTTAAACAGGGGAATGTCTTTTCCCACAAAAGATCCTGATTCCAATCTGAAGTCTATGATCCAAAGGGTTTACATGAACTTGTGCATGGGACACCTTTCTGCAAACATCTGACCCAGTGTCACTGATCTTGTGGGTCTTATGGCAACTACATCACACGAGGAAATGGTCTTGGCTCTTTAGTTGCCACCACATACCAAGAGGCATAATTCAAAGTCTCAGCAGAAGCCTAAATCTTTCTTCTGGTCATATAGAAATGATTGGTGGCTTTACAACTCTTTACTCTAGGGGAAGGTGGTGTCAGTTGCTTTATCTTTCAGGCTGTGTTCCATTTGTTTGTTTCTCAAGGTGAAACTCCAAAACAAAAGCCTTCCCTTCTCCCCTTTTGTCTGTTAAAGCATTTGCTTTTGAAGCCTGCCTATGACAAATACAATCCTTGCTTTTTGTGCAATTCTGCCACAGTGGCAGCCAAGTTCCCAGGTAAGTTGCATTTCTGGAAAAGTTGTTGCTGTTGTCATAACAGCATTGTCACATGAGGGGATGTTACTGAAAAGCCAACCATCAGTGAAGACTTCAGTTCAGGTCACTGTTACTTTTGAGCAAAAGACCACCACCACCAGCTTCATAATTCACTGGCAGAACTACCTGCTGCTTTTTAACTTATTGGAGGGCTTCCTCATCTCTCTTGCCTAACCAGCACTTCATATGCACTGAAGACCAGCACAAATTCCATAAAGACATAAACAGTCATTGCTCAGAAACGAAGAACATAAAAAAGCGACAAAGAACATTGTACACAGCCACAAGTAAAGAGAAAGCTGCTTCTGATCTGTTCACATTCTCATGGTTTCTTCTATGAAGGAAGAAACAAAGTTCTACATTCCAGTGGAAAATATGGATGATTAATTCCACAAATGTCAAAAAGTAGAATAAAAATGTAGGAAGTAGTAATAGGAGTAATTGCTGCAGATAAAGCTGCTGATGAGCCCCTCACAGGTGAGCATGGATGCTGCCTTGGGCACTGGCACAGTGTTTTTCAACTGTCACAGGTCAATCAGACATTGATGAAATACTTTATCTCTGGTCTCTGGTGGCCCAGCACAGATCTCACTCCGCACAAGGCTGCTCTGTGCGCTCAGGCTCTGCACATACAGTGTACATTTTCCCTCCTAGTGCAGATCCTTTGCACACAGTTATCTCCCAACTCACTCACAAAGGCATAATTTTAAAAAAGCAAGTGACAGGCTAGTTCAGCAACCAATATGTAAACAAGACACCCGCTTGGTCAGACTCCTGTGCTGAGCCCTACATACTGTCTCCAAAGGCCGTTTACTGTGACACAGAAGGCAGAGAACAAGAGCTTCTTCTCAAGGCAGCAATGTCACTTTAGAGTAAACTATCAGAGATGCTGGGACTACATCCATCTCTCATATCCGTCCTGGGCTGCTGCTGAGACCTTGAATTGTAATAACAAGGCCCTTGTCTTAGTCACCTTTAGAGATAAGAGATGTAGCCCATCAGATAATCCATGAATCACCATGCAAGGTGTATGCCGTGCAACATCAGTAACTTCGCTCTCTTCTCAGCAGGCCGTCAGTAAAGCTCATTACAGGAAGCTAACTCTGTCCTTCAACAATGTGACAGGTGATTCTCGAGGAAAGGAACTGTTCTCACTTCCTGTAGGACTGGCTGCCTGCAGAAAAACAGCAAGAAAGGGTCTGTCAGCTGAAAGCAGGATTTATTACAAGACAGGAGCTGCCTGCGGGCAACACTTGTTCAACCTGTACAGTGACACAAACACCACAAAGAACATGCACAAAGGCACCTTAACCACTGATGTTGCAACTTAAAAATGCAGGATGTATTTATGGCAACCACTTGCCAGGGAACACTGAAAAAACTTGTGGAGGAGCAGGGAGTCACCAGGGCCTGGTTGCACTCCTGACAAAAAACATTCCTCATTCTTCTGGTAGAGATTTTTCTACTGCTCAAGCTCCCCTGTGTCCTGGACAGAACTTGGTGCACTGCAAACACCTTGAGTGTGCCCACACAGAGGAGTCTGGAACAGATGCAGAGTAAGGAACAGGACAGATTAAACCATTCCACCATGTGCACGTGGAGTACATACACACAGTTGAAAAAGTCTAGAATTGGAGGTCCACCCTATGTTCTAACCGTGCTGCCAGTGTCATTCCTGTACCAGCTAGAAAGTGGAATCCACAGAAAATCCCAGCATGGCTGGCTTTAGTTGAAGGAGCTCAGTTTTGCTTTAAGGTACAGCTTTAGAGCATGGCTAAGAGCAGTGGCCTACATCTCAGGCAGGAATCTGGCCCCAGGCCCATAGCTGCACTAAGTACCTGTGCTTCCTCTGCATTCCTTGGGCATTCCACACACTCCATGCTTCAAGAGGAGCAGCACAGCTAGTTCAGCTAGGTTTATGTAAAAGCAACTTATTTCCAGAAAATATACCTCTAATAAATATTAAAAGCAAGCTAAAAATGTGTCTCTAAAATAAGTGAGCACATCAAGTTAGGCAAAATCAGAATCTCGTCTTTTTCTCTTCATGCCCATCAGCTATAAAAACTTTTATTTCTCCAGAAATACCAAGAAATCTACAAACTAAAGACAGTCTTCCACTGGGTCAGAGTATTTTGATATATAAAAACCTACATACCTATGCAGCAGGGTATGGGAAGCAGCAATTGCTGAAATCTACTGATAGCTGATACCTGCACATCTGCTACAATTTTTAACTTACAGATAAGTCAGCTATGAAATTAAAGGAACAATAGTACAGAGCTTTACTAGGGAAACATTAGGGACTCACCTGCTTCACATGCCTCCCTGCACCTTTAAGTGGCAGCTGGGAATTTAATTACCTTTGGGAACCTCAGATTTGGACATAGGTGCTTAAAGCTCTTTTTAGTCCTTTCAAAAAAAATCTGGTCCTTATCACCTTCCTCTCACTTTTTCCAACCATAAAAACCTGTGTGAAAGGCTCTGCAAGATGGACAACAACCAATAGGTGTTCTGTGACAACAGACAGCAATGCAGGATACATATACACAAAGTGAGTGGAAGTAGACTTGTTTGCAAAATATGCTATTTTTAGCAGGAAGATAAGAGTTTAACATTCAGTTGCTGGCACCACATCTGTCTCATGGCACATGTGGACAGATAGAAAACAATTACCTGGAATCCCAACAGAAAAGCGGGAGAACAGGCAAACACACACATAGTAATATGTGATACCCACTATACATTCAGATTTAGGATGCACAGACACAACAAAGACAAGAGGTATGTTTTAAGACAAATCCTATCCAATAAGAGTTAGAAGAGCCCAAGAGTCTGGACTTACATACAGTGATTACTCTGATTACGCTCTGCTTTAATGCAATTCCAAAATAAAATACATTATGCACCGTGCCACTGGAAAAGGAACTTACTCCAGGGCTATATGAAAGCAATATATGCATGTTGCATTTTTCATAGGACACACACCTCCAGGTGTGTAAAACTGCCTTGAAGAAACTAGAACACGTGGAGGAGTTTTTCTGTGCACACACTATGCTTTTCCCTGCTTCAGCTGAGCTTCTCCTTTTCAATGGGCTGCTGCTTTTGTAAATGAACTGAAACAGGAACCAGACACAGACCACATTCAGTCAGAGCAGGACAGTGCTCCTATCACAGGAAACAGAATGAACTGATGTCAGAGGTAAAACACGGGGCATACACAGCAAAGTCCAAAGAGCCATCAGTGTTACCAGTTACAGGACTGCTCAAAACAAGTACTCTCTAGGTCAAAACCTCCCTTAACAACCAAGGACATTCCCTCCCATTGCCTCACCTGTACGCCCTGAACGAAACCACCCCATCTCCCTGCACATGCAACTGTGTGGAACGACAGTGCATGAGCAACACAGAAGACTTAGGAAGCTCTTTCCAGCCTGCTGCTGAGTTACTAGGTTATTTCAATTCTCTGTGTTTCATTTTCCCTACCTGTAATGAAGAGCTAATAGTATACACATACCTCAAATTTCTTGGGAAGGTTTGCAAGGTATTACGAGTTGTCATGCTATTGTGAAATGTTTAAATATAACAGTTACAGCTAAAGAGCAGACCTGATGTTACATTGTGATTAGATAATCATTACTAGACCTCTTTATGAGACGTTTGGAATAAGAATATACAGGACATAGCTTCTGCCATTGTCATTGATGATGGACCCAGAGGGGTATTTGAATCCAGCTAGTCCTACCCACAGTCCAGAGAAAAAGCTTACTCATTACTGAAGAATGCATCTTTCTTCCCCTACCCCCCCGCAAAGATCCCACAGCTTACACACCATATATGTGTTTACTGTTGTGTGAGCCTCTGAGATCAACATTTCCACTTTATTGGGCTTGTGTTGGCTGGCTTAAAGCAAGCGTCCATTTTTCCCTCCTCGCCTCAAGTCACAGCCCTCTTATCTTCTGAGCCTGCTGGCACATTAGTACTGGTCACACTTCTTCAGACAATGACACATCCATATGGTTCTTGAATACAAGTCTCAAGCAGAAAGATGACTGCCACAAGCAGCACCCCATGCTTGGCTGCCCTGAGCCCATCTTCTGAACTGCCTGACATCGGGTCTACATTCAGTTCAGGGATCCAAATTCAAGAACATTAAACAGGTTACACAGCAGATTGAACAAGTGTCACCAAGTGTCTAAAGGAAAGGAAAAGTCTAATGACATCTAGAGAAAGTCTAATCTGAGACTGGAGGCTTCCCCCCAAAATTCTGAGAATTTGGGCTACTTCTCCACCCAGAGACAGGAAAAAGCATGTCTCTTAATGGCTCACACGACAACCTGGAAATAGGAGCAGTGTTCAGCAGGATATAATTACATGGTTGTATATCCTGCAGATGACAAGTACAATGTCATATACTCCTGGCACATTTGTAGCGTACGACTTCATTCCTGGAGAGCTACTACAGCACTCCGTCCTTTCCCACCCCAAGGACTGACAAACAGAATGATGACTTTTTCCACTTACTCTGTCTGCTCCTTGTGGATGATCCTGAGGAGCTGGGACGGCTTGTTTGTTGGGGTCCAGACTGAGAGAACTGGGGGGCAATGGCTAGCATCTTTCCCTTTCTAGGGCTGGCACTCTGCACTTCAGGAGTGCGAGGTATCTTGGGTTTGCTGGTGAAGGCTGAGGGAAACTCACTGTAGGAGGAGATGGAAAGGGTTAGCAATGCATGGAGAAATATGTATGCATAGTAAGTCTGCAACCAACTGAAACCTGCAGTACATGCTGTGACAGCATGATAGGCTGCTCAAAATTCAGGGAGACTGCAAACAGAAAGGAACATGGCACCAGAGGTCCTGCCCTGGTGCATGTACTCTCGCACAGCGTCTAAACCTGACTCTACCCAAACGTCTACCCTACCCAAACCTAGTTCTTTGGACAACAGGATTGAACAGGTTCAGTTAAATCCCCTGAAAACAAGTAATAGATCTGTAACTTGCTTCCTCCATTGTACTTGTCACACACAGTCTCAGTCTGAGGTGCAAAAAACCTACAGAAATGCTACAGCACAGGAATACATGCTTTTAGGGCACAGACACTGTTATTTCTCCCAGGTATCGGTCACAATCTTGGCAGACACAGGCAGCCTCCTTGGCTCTCAGCTGCGATAAGATTTGTAGAACTCCCTGAAGGCTTTGTCAAAAGAGCAAAAAGCTGTGATGGCATCTATGAAATAAAATTCCCTAAGCACACAGGTTCCTTGTTCACACCAAAAACATAAACCAGCTGCTGCTGTTTTATAGTCTGCATGTGTTGCAAGTATACCATTCTTTAAAATTTAGTCCATGACAGCGTGAGGATATACCATCCTTCCCTGCCTCCCGCCAGCAATGTATTCTTTCTCAGGTAAAAAAATGGAGGCTACCAGGAAATAGCAAGTCTCTAAAATAATTCTGAATCGATGTTCATGTTTGCTTTAGTGAGTCAATTTTATCTTAAAAACAGAAAAGGTTAACTGAAATAACAGCTACATGAAGAAGCTCGTCATATTTAAAAAGCAAATAAAAGCAGAGCCAAAGGCCAGAGATCGAAAAAGGTGCCATCTGTGGACAGGTGATTAAAACAGAAAGTCCCCGTGTTATTAGCTCCATCAAAAGAACCCTTTGTGACCATCAGAAAGGGTGATTAGGAGGATTTTCATGACATTTAATCTCCCCTCCTCCCCTGGGAATGCTGCTGAATCTGTGCTGATTAGCCCTTCCATACCCCTGCTTCACCTTCCAGAAAGATTTGAGCAAGTGTTTCTTTTGTATTTTAAATAGCATTAGTTGTCGGTATTTTGCATATGTATATGCTAACTATTCAGGACAGAGACATGCTAACTGGTCTGCTAAGAGCCATCTCTGCAGCCCTCTACATATCTCAGAAGTATTACAAGTATTACTCTTGTCTCAGTTCAAAGGAAGAGGTAGCAGATGGCAGCAGAAACATACTAGCAAAACAAAGCCAGAAAAGTAAGATTGGTTAGATAAAACCCCAAGCCGTGGATCACAGACGTATTTAAATATCTCTCTCCATAAAATAGTCTCACTGTTATTGCTTTATCGTAATTTTATTCACTTTGGTTCAAGAGCTGGGTTTTCAATTCACTAGTGCTCTCCATGGTAATCTTATGTACAATGTATTGCGATCTGCTAACCTAGATCAACAAAAAAGGAAGATCCAACAGCCTCGCTGCAGTTTCTGAGTCACAAATGAGAGCAATAGATAACAAAACCCTGACTCTCTATTCCCATACACTAAAAAGAGTTTTGTAGCTGTCAATAATCTTCCAAGAGTTTCACCGCAGTAACTTAGGACACTAGCAGCATTTTGGAGACAAAGCAAAGTAATGCAACCACAGTCACTACACTTTACCAAAGAGAGATACACAGTGGTCACACAGCTCACATCTTTGCAAACTCTTCAGGAAAGGATTATATGAAATAAACTGGTAGCAAACACTGGGAAGTTGAAAAAAACCTGCTGTCTTTCTGACAGGATTCAAAGCAGATCCCGGTCTCTATGTGCCCAGGTGTCACAGAACCACCTTGTCTTTTACTACATCAATAAATAGGCCAAGATCAACAAGAAATAATTAATTCTCAGGCTAACAGAGAACAGAAACCTGCTATTTGGATGAAAACAGAAGCAGCAAAATCTACTGTAGGAAAATGTTCCATTGTTCGGTAAAGAAGTCATTCATGACAAGGTGTGGTAATTTGAGAGCAAGTGTGCCAACAAAAAAAACCAAACAACCACCAAACAAAAAAACAAACCCACAACAAACTTACACAGAAACCTACATTTGCATTGAGAAGAAGGAAAACTGTTTACCTGGAAAAATGGAAATAACTGTCTATAGAAAAGTGCATAACAGACTGACACTGGGATTGGAATAATCAACCAGGAGATGTGATGAGACTTGAACATACAAAGATGTGTTTAGACCATTTTCTCCAAGAGAAATGCACTTGGACTTTTCACTGTTTTTACCAGATTATCAGAAAAGCAAGACCATCAGAGACTTAAGAAAGCCCTGTGGAGTTTAAGCTCTTTATTATGATGATACTAGACATAGCCACAGTATAAAAATAAGGACTTTTTAATCCAGCCACAATCATAGAATCACCTAGGTTGGATCACTGAGTCCAACCATCAACGTAAACGTGCCAAAACCACCACTAAACCATGTCCCTCAGTGCCATGTCTACTCATCTTTTAAATACCTCCAGGGATGGCAATTCCACCGCTTCCATGGGCAGCCTGTTCCAATGTTTGATAACCCTTTTGGTGTAGAAATTTTTCTGAATATTCACCCTAAACCTCCCCTGGTGCAACTTCAGGCCATTTCCTCTTGTCCTATTGCCTGTTACTTGGGAGAAGAGACTGACTCCCCACCTCTCTACAACCTCCTTTCAGGTAGTTTCAGCCTCCTTTTCTCCAGGCTCAACAATCCCAGCTCCTTTAGCCACTCCTCACAAGACTTGTTCTCCAGACCCCTCACCAGCTTTGTTGCCCTTCTCTGGACACGCTCCAGCATCTCAATGTATTTCTTGTAGTTAGGAGCCCAAAACTGAACACGGTATTCGAGGTGGGGCCTCACCAGTTCTGAGTACAGGGGGACGATCACTGCCCTAGTCCTGCTGGCCACACTATTCCTGATACACGTCAGAATGCTGTTGGCCTCCTTGGCCCCCTGGGCACGTTGCTGGCTCACATTCAGCTGGCTGTTAACCAACAGCCCCTGGTCCTTTCCTGCCAGGCAGCTCCAGCCACTCTTCCCTAAGCCTGTAGCGTTGCATGGGGTTGGCGTGACCCAAGTGCAGGACCCAGCACTTGGCCTTGTTGAACCTCATCCCATTGGCCTTGACCCATCAGTCCAGCCTGTCCAGATCCCTTCATAGAGCCGTCCTGCTCTCCAGCAGATCAACGCTTCTGCCCAACTTCGTGTCATCTGCAGACTTACTGAGGATGCACTCAATCCCCTTGTCCAGGTGATAAAGAGATTAAAGAGAACTGGCCCCAGTACTGAGCCCTGGGGAGCACCACTTGTGACCAGCTGCCAACTGGATTTAATTCCATTCACCACCACTCTCTGGCCATCCAGTCAGTTTTTTTACCCAGCAAAGCGTCCCCCCATCCAAACCATAAGCAGCCAGTTTCTCCAGCAGAATCCTGGGGGAAACAGTGTCAAAGGCTTCACTGAAGTCCAGGTAAACAACATCCACAGACTTTTGTTCATCCGCTAAGTGGGTCACCTTATCATAGAAGGAGATCACGTTTGACAAGCAGGACCTGACTTTCATAAACCCATGCTGACTGGGCCTGATCACCTGGTTGTCCTTCATGTGCCGCATAGTGGTGCTCAAGATGATCTGCCCCATAGCCTTCAGGAGGTGACAGGCCTGTAGTTCCCCTTCTTGTGGATGGGCATCACATTTGCTCACCTCCAGTCAACTGGGACTTCCCCAGTTAGCCAGAACTGCTGATAATTTTTTTTTTTTAATTTTACAATTGTAAACTCAAATCTATAAAAAAATTATCCTTGATTAACTAAAAAGCACAACAAATTTATATTCTTATATGATCAAAATGCAGCAGGGAATAGCAATGCAAGGGCAGCTGCTGGTCTGACATACATCAGCTACAACAATCATTTATTCCTGTGGAAATAAAACAGCTGCAATAGACATGAGACTAGGGTCTCATTCTTTTCTCAGATTGATTTAACTTAATTTCACTGATCTCTACTCAGTTAAATTCCCAATTTATACTGCTAAGGAAGAGGGGAAATAGCAGTGACTGCTTCATCACCACAACTCAGCCTTTCTTTTCGCATACATACCTCCTCTAGGAAGGTATTCATATTTGCCTAGTAGGAAGGCGACATCTCTTACAGTGGTCAAAACTATGACCAAAGCAGGGATTTGTTATCTTTGTTTTGCAAACAAATTAAAGTATGCTTCCAAGAATTAAAGAATAAAAAGGCAAGTCTAGCTATTGCAACACCAACATATTAACAAAAGACCCTTGAGACAGGAAACCCTGTGTTCGCTTGGACTGTGAAAGGCTACATTCCCATATCCGTAACTGGAGTAATTTGTAAATACAAATTACTATACATATGCTAAAGAAGCATGCAATGAAAAGATATCATCTTCTTCGGCAGGATACTGCACACCTGTGCCTTCAGTTAGAGATCCATCTGTTACTGAGATCTAGATATGCATTTATGAAGAAAAAGTACAGATTACCGGGGACACAGCTTTTTAATAATAGATTATGACTGTAGAGAAGCAAAGCTCTCACCAAGGTGGAGGGCAAGATGTTGCCAATTTGGCTTGCTTCTTGCAAGCCAAAGCCTGAAAAATAATCTCTCTCCCCATCACAAAGCAAGCAATTTGGCCATAAAATTCTCATGGTCTATTTGTATTTGTAATATGTCCTTAGCTACTGTTATGACAAGCAACAGAAATGAAACCGGTAATACGGGGATAGGGGTATGACTACTAAGCACTTCAACTGCTAACCAGTAATAATTTGTTGACAACATATAATTTCTCAGATCTCACCATGGAAACAGCACAACTCAGGAAAAAAAAAACCTGAAACACAAAACCACACCAACGCCCCCCAAAACCCCTAAAACCACACACAAGCATCTGTAGGCCAGAAGGAAACAAAGCTCTAAGCAGAGAGTCCAATTTTCAGAAGTGCTAGAGCTTTAACTAACACAAATAACTAAGCACTTCTGAAAAATCAGATCCATAAAGAGTTGGTAAAACCTTTCCTTTAACACATCTCCACCCATTCTGTGTTTTACTTCTGGAACGTATTTGCTTTTAAAATTTCTCTATGCTCACTGTTTAAAACTTGGCCCAATCAAACTAGCTATAGGAAAAAGCTGTTAATGTCTGAAGGACACATGCGGGCACTGCAAGGCTTCAGTAAACCTTGGTCCAATTGCTAATGAATTCCTAGTTCTCATCCAAGATAAAACATCACAGTCCTACATAGGACAAAGGCTTCAGAGGGCTACAGGTATGAACAGCAGAAGGAGAGCAAGATCTTTCATCTTCCTTTGACAGAAATTGTTTCAAGGAAGAGTTGAAACCCATTGCTGGGAGAATTAATAACATTGCCTCCCTTGCTACCCATCTAGTGGATAAATCAGGGACTCTGGTCAGCAGCGCTAGCAACTCAGCATGTCTAACCACTCTGAATCCACTTAAATGCTTATTTTTTCTTTCTTCTGCAAGTTAATTCCTGCCCTGTTCCCACAGTCCTACCTATTTCTTTACTAATAAATAATTTTTCATGGGTTAGAGTCAAGTCATCTAAGGAAGCAATCAGGAAGTTTTATTTGCAGAAGACTGCATTGTGCATACATGTGAAGTTCATTAATAATGTATTGCTTGAGATTTCTCCCATTCTGGACCAGATGCTTAGAAATTGAACAGCTGCCTCTGGCACAGCTAAGGGTATTTTGTTTGGCAAGCATAACTACAGCTGTCTCAGACCAGACTACATCATACATCAAATGACTTCACAGATTGTCTTTACAGCAGCATGGAATTAGCTGGTAAGTCCCCTCAGACTCCTCTTGCACTTTTAGATACTCCTCTGGATAAATCATACCTGTGTGATTGCCCATTTACTTTGTCCTGGGTGAAGTCAGTAGATGGGGAAGACAAGATATTGTCACCAGCTGGGATGCTTCGGTCCATTCTATGGCCTGATGAGAATACTTTAGATGACTTCACTTCAACTGCTATTTAAAAAAAAAGAAACACAGTTCAGCGGGGAGTTGTTTCTTTACAGTTTTACTAGAAACACAATCAAGTCACAGTTCCTGCTGTATGAAGGAAACCTTGAGATAATGGCAGACCACTGAGTCAGTGTGGCAGGGTGTGTTATGGCTCATCAGTTGAGCAAAGCCAATTGCAAGTGTGCATACTTCCAGCCCCTTGGCAGTTGGAACATAAAAGATGCTTGGATCGTTTTCAAAGCAGCTCTACTCTGCATTTGCAATGGGCTAAGAGCTTTATATCATTATTTATCAGCTCATGACTGATATCTAATTAAAGGCATAGGAATGCAACCACTAGTTGTCCGTACATATCCATAGTAACAGGCAGCCACTGCGGACAAAAAACCAGCGCTTTACACTTCTGTCAGAGTTATACTTGTTCAATATACCTCACTTTCTGCCTGGCACTAATGGAGAAGGGAAGGACAGACAGTTTACTGAGACACACAAGGCTACAACATGTGCAAGTTCAATAAGAGTTTAGGGAAAATCCCTAGCTCTTTCCTCTCATGCTCAGGACAGTTTGCCAGCCTGGTTTGCTGTCACATGCTGATACAGATGCAGATCAGGCCACTTGCAGACAAGCATTTGGCTGCCCAGCACATGTTCTGTCTGACATTCAGCATAATACATGTAGTGAGATGATCAGGGGTCATCTTTACTCCACAAGTTTTCTGCTCACAGGAGGCAAAAAAGAAAAAAGCACCAGAATTACTGATTTTTTACCAAAGTGATAAAAAGGGAGGATGGATCCAGACAAAAACAAGACTGATTCAAGAACAGCTGAATGAATCCAGGCATGGAGGACATTAAGAACTGCTTTCATTTTTAGAAAACAAAGAGGATCAAGGTTTCTTGAGGCTAAACTTAGCTTCCTTGAGATATGACCTTGACGATGCTAACTGTTCACATGAAGCTTTTATTCTAACTGCCTTTTCACTCTTGGTCTCTTGCTAGTCATTTCACGACTTGATTCGTGAAACTGAATCCCAAAGTATTCGTGTGATGCTGGAAAACACATATTCTGAAATAAGCAGGGATAATGTACTGCACAGTGACCATCAGACCAAGATCAGAACTTAATAAACTGCATATTTATTTCACAGCAAAGATGTTTCGCAGGGCATGATGAGAGTCTCTAGAAGCAGTACAATTATTTTTAACACCTTTCTGTTATGTACTGTTCCCTGCCATATCTTAGGAGGCACTATAGAAGACAAAGGGCTTATTTTCTATTGTCTTAAATTAAAGCTTTTCCAATTTAAGAATTACTAAACCCACCACCTTTTGGAAAACAGGGGATGTTCAAAGACCTAGTCCAATTATCATTATACAGAATGAAAGTCCTGTCACCGACATGAACAACCAGAGGATCCAGTCATGCAGTCTTTCTTTCCTCTTCTCTTAACCCTAATTTCTAAATCCCAAAAGGTAACACAGACAAGCATGTATTTCACTGGCTACTTGCAAAAACCTGAAATAACCCTCTGGCAACCCTTCAAGTAGCTCAGTGTTGTTTTATAGCCTGGATTAATGCTAGGAAGAATTGTCTCTGCCACACACAAAAAATATTTGTCTTTTTACATGTATAATGCATATAACTTTGTGATATATTACGGTGTCCAAGATTTTTCTACAAGAGAAGAGAATATAATCTAGTTCTCTTCTTAGTGTACACCTGTGTATAATTTTGACTGAAAACATCTAACAAACTGTTTTACACAGCAGCTACAAGCAAAGGTCTGACAATATAAAACATTAAAGTTGGCAGGAATTTCTTCAGGATGAAGGCTGAATGCTTATTTAATATTGTCCATCAAAAAGAAACAACATTTACTTTGCTGACTTACCCAGGATCCCTGTTTAAACCTCCACAAATCTTTACAAACAAACCATCAGACAGTATCGAAAGCACAGAAAAGGTAACAAGGTCAGTGAACGCATTTCACTGGCAAGATATTATCAGAATGTGGTTCAGAAGGCATGCTGGGCTCCTGGTGGTTCCACAATGCCTTAGAAATTGCATCTAATTACACTTTAAAACAGCAAATAGGAATACCTTTGATACCTGCTTGGCTTTATTTCCTTTACGGAGCATGAATATGCAGAACTCCTTTATTTTTTATTTCTATATAGGAAAACTGTCAAGTCAGTGTGCTTTCAATTAGTTTACAACCTCTGCTGTCCCAAGCTGCTGCCCCCAACCAGCCAACCTCCCTGGAGAACGGGCTCAGCTCTACTGGACAGCAGCTCTCATTCCTACACAAGTGCCCATCTCGGACAGGAGCTTCAGCTGCTTCTGTCATATGGACTTCATTCAGCATGTTATATTTATCAGCTCTAGGCATTACGCAAGCAGATTCCTGTCTGCAAGACCTTCGTTACTTTTCTCAGAATCCTTTTCATTTCCTCTAGGAAATTTAAAAAAAAGAAAAGAGAGAAAAAAGTATGCTATTCCTTTACTGCTTCAAAGCATATTTTTCAACAAAGTAAAGGCATGCTTTGTCTGAACTTATTAATAATTCTGTACCGGATACGCTGCAAGATCCTTTATCTAAGACTTCAGAATATTTTGCCTTAAATCCCTAATTGGAAATGTTAATGAATCCCTGCAGGAAGGTTGAAACTGCCCCATCCAAAGTTCCATGATCCTGTGAATATCAGTTCAGAAATGAAGTATTTCAGAAGCCTATAATCTTTTAAATTCCATCACATGTTTCTGAGCTCTCAGGTCCAGCTGAGTTTCCATTAATTTCAGTTTAAGTTGCAAGGACAGAATCTTTAGCAGCATCACCCACAATGTAGCTATACAGCACAGGGCTTCCCATCCTCCACAGCTTTCCGTGGTTTGAATGTAATTGCAAATCTAAGCAGATAACTGCAGCTGCCTTCAACTTTAATAGAGAGGTTGAGCCAGCAGAGCCTGCAGGTGCCAGCAGACAGTGATTCATTTAGATCCAAACAAGGGTATATTTGATCAAATAAGGGGCTTTGGCTGTTGGGAAGTGAACAGTCCCTGCGCTGCAGCTCTTTCCCTAGGCAGAGGACGTCGCAGAATGAAATACAGCATGCCTTGGGTATGATCCTTGGCCCTTCCACAGGAAACAAGACGGGGCAAAGCAAGTGAGACCACTGGTCTTGGGCTGACCACACATTACCTTCTGTAGCCATTCATTCAGCTTCAGCCAAAATCCAACCATGTGCTCTAAGGTCTTGCAGACTGCCCCAGAGGGCCAGTTCCAAGGCTACATTTAAAAAAAAACCCACTGAACAATCTACAACACGTGAGCTAGGCCTCAAATGCCTGCCCCAGTCAAGAAAGCAACAGTTAACAACAGCATTCACCGATTATCCTTACATGAAGGGGAAATGCAGAGGTCAGAAATGCTGGACCTGCTCCCACCACAAACAGGAGGACGACCACTTGGCAGAGACTGCAGCTTCTCATCTCTATCATGACATGAACTGGTATCATTTTCTGGCCTGGAGGAGAAAGGGGAATTCAGGGTGATAAATGTTTGCATTAGAAGAAGTTGCATGACAGTAAATTCTAATTTCTTCTAATTGCCTGTAATGACATAGAAGATACTGAAATTATTTTATATTTCATATTGCAAACTAGTGCTAAGGATGTAATTTAACTGCATGACTGTAGCTCCCCCAAACCAGCTGACGTGACATGTATTTGAAATTAACATTTTTTTCCTACTGCAATAAAAGAGCTGAAGAAAGGAAACAGTAACTCCTTGCAGTCTGAAGACCCAAAATGCCAGCAGGACACTTAAAGAAAAAGACTGTAGCAGTGGGCCTAACAGATCTTCAATACTTAGCTTTTTCAAGGATTTAGGATTTGCTCCTGAATATTACAAGGATTTAACTTCACAGAGCAATATGCAACACAGACTTAAAACACAGCAGATAAGAAGCGGAACTGTTGATTTCCCAAGTGAGGTGGAACAATGAGAAACTGAAGTAGCTGAAGGACAGAACAGGGACAGGATTGCTTAGTAATAAGCAATAAAACACAGCAGAAGCAAGAGCGGTGTGAAAAGTGTGCGAAAAGATGGCAGACACAGAAAGATTCCCTGCCCAGTATCAGGTTAAGATAACTAGACTATATTTCTAGTTAGAAAGGATGCAGCCCAAGGAGGCAGTTAACGATTTCACAGCTAAATCAGTCTCTAAGGAAACAGCTAGCAGAATATTAAGTAGTTCGGTCCCCCTTGAGTGATCTCAGCCGGTGAGTCTTTAAAGAAGAAGGGGGAAAATAAAAGGGGAGGGGGAGGGCAGGGAGAAAGAAGCAGCCTTCCAGTATTTCCTGGCTCCCTCAGCTCCATACAGCAGTAGCTTGTCCGTATAGGGATCCCATGACAATTCATCTGTAGTAACTAGAGCCTTGTCCGCACTAGGAAGTCATAGAAAAATTAGCATGGAATAGTTGCTACATGTGCAGTGGCTACTCCGCATTAATTTTCTGTGTGAATACTTCTATTCAGGACTACAAATCTGCCTCCCTTCTCC
>VXAK01010323.1:0-132785 GCA_013399435.1 Arenaria interpres | reverse complement strand
TTTGGAGGTATGAACCAACAACTCAAAGAGATACATTATAGTATCTCCATCAACTGTTTCCTCTTTCACAATGTTTAAAAATGGAATATGTTACATCGAGTCTCACGCGAAGAACTTCAAACAAGTTACATTCACTTCAATTCTGCAAGCGTTTACACAAATTTTTAATGTCATTTAACTATTCTGCTGAATAAAAAACTTTAGATAATTCAGTTCAACTGTCCTGGATTGTCCTTGTGTAGACAAGCTGCATAGAAGACTAAGAAGTTTGACATTTTTCATGCCCTTTCATCTGATACAAACATGAGCCACTTAAATAATTTAAATTATGAAATACATGCAGTTCAGATATCGCTTTCAAATTACAGCAGCTAAGATTTGGTCACTTTTACTGTTTTCCTCTTGCAAGGCTTCCTAAGAGAGTATTTCATCATTTTAGTAAACAAATTTGCACTAAAATTAGAACAGCATAAAAGCCATCAAAGTGTGTCCTTTTCTGTTGCAAAATCTAGTTTAATAATGTCTTCACCTATTTACTGTGGTTTTCTTGCACATAAATTAATTAGATATAAAATGCGAAGTTCTCATTCAGGGTGGTATCTCACGCTTCCTACTTAAAACACGGGAGAACCAAACGCTCATATTATTTCCACCATTTGGCCAGAGCGGGAGGGCAATATATTTGCACCACGTTAGATTTCTGCTGATTACGTTTTTCCTCTCTAGTTGGCACAGTGGGGCAATCTGAAAAGACTGCTTCATACCATCAAACTAACACTTCTCTTAGACCCAGGGCTACCAGAACCAGTATGGCAGTGTTTAATTTGTACCCAGCAGTGACCTGAAGCTGTCTCATGGAGGCATGAGCTTCACAAGGAGATTCAATTTTTCACAAAATACAGGAACAGTGTCACGCTGGTATCCTGGGATACTGTTGCATAAACATACTACCTGGGTAGATTGTGGCAAAGGGAGGCATGAGATCACTTCTAGAGATTATTTCTGATACATAAATTGCAGGGTGCTACATGGCAACAGGAAATAGAGGCCACTCCAACGGCTTTGCCACCGTTTTTCTGACTTCCCATAGGTATTTTGCTTCCTCAGTCGGGACAGTAAAAAGGAGAAGTCTCATCTCAGAAATTAAAAGATTAAGATACACTTGTTCTAACAGAGGGCAGATGCAGCATATTCAAGAAGCTACATACTGTAAGATTTCTTTATTCAATTTACAATGCAGCCTTCTATCTCTGACCCCAGTCACACCAAGAGCAAGGCATCACAGACCCTCTTGTTGGAAAAAGTATTTCTTCCAAAGCAGGAAATCTGACATACCAAGATTTTTGTCTTTCCCATTTTCTTATGGGTGGGTAGAAAAATCTTCCCCAAGTAATATACTTTCTTGCTTATAAAGTGGAAGATCCCAGGCATTTTAGACACTCCATGCAACTTACCAAAAGAATACATTATGAGAAGATGAAAGGACTATGAACATGCAGGATATAATACAAATATAAATCAAACTGATCAGTAAACATTTACTCAACTATTCCAAGTATGTGACCTCAGCCAATGGACTTTTTTCTGCCTACGATATTCCTCTGCTTTCTTTTTTTTTGAAATTATCTTCCAGGAATGACAATAGCAATACACTTTTAGCTAGGGAAGGTTTCTTTATCAGACATTGTTGGGAGGCTTTTCGGTGGGCCTTTTTTTTTGTTTTAGTTGTTGTTGTTGTTTTCTAAAGAAGTTTAAAAAATACCCAACTTGGTCTCATTTTTTTGGACTTACATTAGGTACACATTTCTGTGGTAACCTGGAGTCACAGGTCTCTGGAGAGGCTCATCTATACTCTGATGGACACCAGGAAACAGCTTCTTCTTGGTTTTTGGAGTGTGAGTCATTATCTGATATGCAGGAAATAAAGAAATGGGGGAAAAAAAAAAAAAAAAAAGAGAACGCAGTGGAAAGACCGATAACTGAAGCCATAGAGAAAATTCCATAGAAACATTGCATCAGAAATTAAGTTGCATTCTGGTGTCAATAGGTAAAATATCCTGGAATCACTGTAGGCTGTTCCATGACATCTTATCTCATAACATCTTATGTTATGTCAGCATTGGTAGACATATGGACTCCGGAATCCAGAAGGCATACAATCACGTTTATCTCAAATTAGTGACAGCACACTAAATGACATTCATGCCAACTTTACAGTTTTTTACTTAATGGCTTTTTGCTGCTTGAGGTAAGACATACAATACCTGATCTGGCATAACGCCTGCAGGAGCAGTTAACTTTTCAACTTTTTTTTTTTTCAAAATAATTTCAGACCAGCAGAGTGTTCCAGTATTAACTTGCTCAGCACTTTGCTTTGTGTGCCCATAGAGTCACTATGTAGCACTAGAACCCTAAGGCTGCCTTTAGCTTATTACTAAAACACAGCCTGACCACCTCCTGTAAAAGGGTAGCTCAAACTTACTCCACTTCTTCTTAACAGCAGCTAATAAAACAGACTGCGAAAGATCTGGCCTGCTATGGAGGTAGAACCTGGCTCTTCAAGCAACAATTTGAAGAAGAAAAGATTTTAGAAAGTGATGAAACTGCTGAAACTTAACACTTAATCCAGCAAAGTTATTTATTTCAAGATGCTAGTGAGTGGTACTCACTCCCAAGTACTCAGTTGTTAGCAGCTTCTCTCCTGCAAGCTCTCCCAGCTGAGGTTGCAAAACCTCATCTTTGTCCAGATCAGCCTCCATGATGTCATGGTCCTCCTGAAACAGCAACACACATGTTATTTGAGCCCATGTTCCAAGAAGTTTTCATTTCAAATTTAGTTCTCGCTTCAGTAGTCACTTGGATGATATATACTTTCCATATTTATTGACTGTTAGCATGGCACATGTAAGTGGTAATGGACAAGCATTTCCTATCAAAGTAGGCATCTAAAGACAAACTTAAATAAACTTTTGATATAACCAGCAACTAAAGAATTCTGGGAGAAGATAAAATACCATGCCTTTTTTCCACAACTACAATGTACAATTGTACAAAGTACAGTTTGCCTTTCAAAAGTTGTTCTCCTTCAGATTTCCAACCCCCAATAATTATTCCTTGCTTGACCTAATAATGGCTTAGGAAAAATCTCAGGCATTACTATCTTTGTAGAACAGCGCATGCTAGTGTGAAGAGAGGTGCAATGCTCTTCAGCATGCAATAATTAAGCAGCAGCTGGCATGAAGTTTGGAGTTTTAGTTTCTGCAGAGCTGCCAAAGTCAATCTAGTCACACAGTACAGACCTAAAAAAAACCCTGACGGCACTTTCTCAGCCACACTGGACACTGAGAAAAGGTTACTCTTGGTTAAAAAACACCGTCTCCCCTAGAAAAAAAACCATCCCAAAAAACAAGCAACCAACCAGACAAAAACCACAAACCCCAAACTTAAGGAATTTCAGGTAAGTCAATTCTAAAAAACAAGCCAAACAAACCCAACCTCCACAAGGATGTTATCATTCAAGCACAGAGGATGGTAGGAAACTTGACAGAAAACTTGTCTGGATCTTTCAATGAGTCAGTATCACCTACACATAAATGTAATCTGGGCTATAACAACTAACAATAAAAATGAAGGAAGTGCACCCGAAAAAAAATTCATAGTCTTTCCCAAACATAATGTTAGCATTCCATGAGACTGAAACACCCATATGCCCCTCCCGGACCAACAATCCGACCAGGACCTAACAAACCCTTTGGGGTACATCCATCTATCTTGACAACAACACTTAAGTAATTTATTGCTGTGTATTCCCCAAGAAGGAAAAAAAAATCCCCCCAAATGTTTTATTACTCATTTCCAAGAAAGAGAGGCATATTTTTTAATTACTCAATAAGAAAAATAATAAAAAAATCCTTATTGTTGGGCATTCAAACCCTCTCCTCAAGCAGTGGTTCCTGAAAGATGAGACCACAAATGTCCGACAGCAGCTTTTTTAGAGCAATGTGAAGCAGCAGCAGCAGCTACTCAGGTTTGCAAGGATGCTTTAAAGCTGGCAATATGGGGCTGGTAAAAGATTGTTGGAATCAGTACTTTAGGATACAAATATCATACAAGAAGGCAACAATAATCTATTGACTTCATTCCACAAAACCCAAATATAATCAACTTCTCAAGTGAAAACTACCAAAAATTCACTCTCCTGTGTCTATTTCTAGGATAACCATGGGCGATTCATCTTTCCTTGAAGTTCTGCAGCTTCTACAGATCTACAAGCCAGGAAATTTTAAAGTTTCAGGGACTCCTCCAGCAAGCCAAAAGTAGTAAAATAAGAACAAGATAGTATTTTTGCTTGTGTTCTTCTACTGAAAAGAACCCTCTTCTGTGCTACACAAGATACCCTAAATAAGACCCACCCTAGATGAAAGAAATGTAATTTGCTTTGGAAACAGAATGTGACAATAAGTGTAAATGACTGTCAGAAAAAGTAATTCTAATAAGGTATATTGTAATCACAGTAGAAAGTCTGGCATAAACTCCATTAAAAACAATGGCCACCAAACTTTGATGAGCCCCAGAGCACAAATAAAATGAAGAGGAGTTTTGCTTTAGTGAGATTTAGACTCAAATAGTTTTAAATAGCCAACGTCTTAAATAGCCAAATCTGCCACAAAGATTAGCCAATAATATGGATGCTTGGACAGTGCTCTACAAAAACAGAATGAGGAAAAAAACATTGGCAGTGTGTATCAGGAAGGTATTTCCTACAATGGAAACGGCCAACTGATTCCAGTCTTTGTCTGATGCAAAATAACAAGACTACCATCACTCAGCCCAGGTAGGTGTTGGCTTCCCCAGAGCTCTACAGGCTTGCCTTTTTTCAAGTTTCATGACCTCTGTACCAAATGGCTTAAAAAACACAAATTTTGTTTTGATTTAGTTATTGTCATTGCTCATCACCTCCTCATTCACAGGTGTCAAGCAGAAATAAAAACCACAGACACAAAGGCCGAGGAGCATCAGTTCCACTTTGAAATATCCTGCCTGGTCTTCTACTGCAGCTCTGAGAGGGCACAAGCCTCCCACAGGTCCCAAGTCATACCTGACAGCCTTGTGCAGGTGCTTCCGATACTGTAGTTAATCTTAAGAGACATCACATGTCTGTCTGTGAACAACTGAAGCAGTTACAGAAATACTGCTAATAATCCACAGAGTGTTCTAAGGTTCAGAGTAAAATTTTCCCATAATTTATTTGTTTATGATTGGATTTAATAAAAAACCTAGTTCTTCTGTAAGTGTTTTGAAGATATCAGATTGTTAATCGTCTTCATCCTCTAAAAGGTGTGTTCTCTAGTCTCTCAGCCATAAAAGATAAGGCAGTATAGAACCTCAGAAAGGTGTTCAATCTCCCATTTTTCTCCAATGCAAGATAAATTACAATCAACTCCTAATTTTCTGGGAAGCTGGGTAGGTGTGAAAAATAACTGGAACAATATTTCCAGATAATGGAAAAACATAGATAAACACTTGTAGACTAGGCAACAATCATCTGTATCCAGCAAAACAAACAAATCAAAAAAACCCTCACACACTCTGAATTCCACAATATACTGTACTTTGAAAAAAAATAAATTTAAAAGTTGCAAAGATGATCTTTATAAATAGTCCGGCGGAAATTTTTTTAATATGTTATGTTAATGCAGCATCAAGAGCTAACACTATAGTTCAAGAATGCTTAACAGAAGACTTTACACTCTGTCTGGGTAGAATGTTACACATTAGAGTAAGAACATCACCCTGCTTTTTCATCCAGCTCTCTGCATGCATGATTTATTTACCTTCTCCTCACAGACCACTTTGGTTTCCCCAGGTTCCACCTCTCCCAATATTCTGTTTGATGTGTTTTTGTCACACAGAGACCTCCAGTTTCTAGTTTTCTCCCTGCCAGCCTTGCTCCCTGATGTCATTCAACATACCCAGTAACCGAGCCTGAAAATGTCCCTCCTCTGCCTCCTTCTACAGGAAAAGAGCTTTGACAAAGGTGCCATCATTCCACCACTAAAACAACACAATTGGTGCCCTGTTTACCATTGCTCACAGGCTGCAGCAGATGTTGGCAGCAAATAACATAAAGGCTTGAGGTTCTGTGATTAGGTCTGTGATTAAGCTCTCTTCCTTTTGACGTATTCTCTAGCTGAAGTGTATTTTCACACTGCAGTTTACTGATTTTATCGCCAGGTGCTGAGTGATGAGGGATCAGAGGGCGTCCAGTAAATCATAACTGTATAGTTATCTCAAGTTTGTCACTAAACTTTTGAATTAGAGTTAATACATCATACATTAACTTTTACAAGCAGCTTTCAAAGATGGTCTGATTCAGATAAAAAGCAAACGTAAAGATCAAAAAAGTAAAGATAAATTAATATTTAATAGAACAGTTGAGAGAATATTATTTACCACAAAATACGCACTCTCACTGTGGGTGTCAACATACCCCAGATGGCTGACATAATGAAGGTGGGTATGTTACTCCAGAAGCCAGTGCATCCTGAGCTCTGTACTAATTAATTTAAAGCTGAGCTTAAAGCTAAGCAGACAAACCCAAAAGCCAATTTATTTCTGAATAACAACATACATGCAGACTTTTTTTTAATTCAGTTTATACACTCCAATGTCACACATTACAGAATCTTAAATTTCTGAGTGTATGATGCCCTTAGAAATCCCAAAACTATCCACATCTTGGTGGCAGTGTTTAGGAGAAAGCAGTCATTACCACAAGATCTGCTCAAAGCCAATACAGGATTCAACAACTCTAAATAAAACACAGATACAAGCAAAAAAACATGAAATGTAATAGCAACAGCATGGGGAACCTTCACATGCTCTTGGAAACAATAAAAGCTGAGGCAAAGCCTGCAAAGTAAGTCTGCCTAAAAGAATCTTTTGTTGCTTCTTAACTCGTGAAGGTATAAATATTGATATTAAGCCATCAGCAACAAATTATAATATTAGCAAGCAGTCTGAATGCACATCATTAAACTGTCAATATATGGACAGATTCTGAAATACAGTCTCTGGTAGTTTTTTTAAAGTTACATAAAGGCAAGACTTCGGGTAAAGTTTTCCAAAACTTTCTGTTGCCAGATCACAACATCAGATGTTATCACAGAACCCCAAAGAACAATAACTCACTGCATTTCCAAAATACAAAAGGGCTCCAGGCATTGAGGCAGTGAATCAACAAATCTTTGCTTATTTAACAAAGTAACAACATTATGCATTTTGTGTAGCATTTTGCTGTCATGCTGTTTGTATACTCTATTTTCTAAACTGAGGGATTAAGAAACGGGTTCTCCTTGCAGGAGAACAGAATTATACTTCCCAGCAGCAATAAGTGCCACTAGACAGTTTTAAAATTGGTACGATGAGATTTCGTCTTTTCAGTATAATGGCAAAGCTAATGAAAAACTGGAATCAGACATTTGTTTCAAAAGCCTACTGTTATTTTTGAGTCAAATAATAAGAAGTGACAGAAGTCCGTTTTAATAACATGATGGTTCAGTGGTAAAAATGCATTTCAAAATGATTTGACCTAGAACGTTGGCTGGGATTGTGAGCAGCAGCAACTTGTGTAGGGGGTACAACTGAATAGGAGAATTCACCTTCCTTTTGTTCCCAAGAGCAGGTAAAGCAATTAAAGTGTTCAAGGCTAACATGCAATTCAGTGCAACATATTTCATGAAGGAGTTCCCTATCTCTGTGCTTCCCCAACAGAACACAGTATCCTTCCAAAAAGTGTACTGGAGTTCAAGAGAAAATATCACCACCTTGGGTTCTTAGGATACACCTAAGATGCTCAAAGCCTTGGAATATCAGTTAAATGGTATTAAGTAGCATATTAAGGAAAGGGAAGTTATAATGACTAATCCCCAGAAAGCCCACCTTGCACATCAAGCATTGATTTTGGGTGAGAGGAGTGGAAGATTATTGAAAACTCACTTCAGGACTGCAGGAGGTGAAAGAACTACAATAATCTAATCCTATTAGAAAAAAAAAGGAAAAGTTTATTGTACCCCCTTAAAACAATAGGGGGAGAGCCAATTGTTAAATAAAACTTCCTTGTAGCTCTAAAGTTAGAATTTCCACACAGTTCTAAATTTACGCAAAGTCACAAGGGTAATCAGTTCTCCTGTTCATTAACCTATTGTACCACAACTCAGAAAACAGCCAAATAATGCAATCAGTGCAAAATTTCCCCGGACGTTGCCAGGCAAGGGGGACTCTGCAAGGTGCTGAGTCTGCAAGGTGCTGCACCACAGCAGCGGAGAGCACACCACACCTTTTACAACCAGGATCCACTTTTTTCTCCGCTTTCAAATTATAAAAGGCTCAACATATATTGAAAATGCACTCAGTCACCCTGCAGCAGCAGGGCAAGGTTTAGCCTGTGGCATGCTTGGCACTGCTCCCTAACATTTGTGTTAACATGCAATGAGGCAGTGCAGCGTGGATACAACTGTCTTGGTAAGTTTTATGTGTCTTATTTTTTGTTGGTTCAAGACAAAAGCTTGCTTTTTGCCTCAAAAATTGGTTTTCAGTAAATATATGTTCTCCACTAATATTTATAATAAAAGAATGCTTTGCAGTGATCACTCTCAATGTCACTGACTTCTTCAGGGCAGATACATGATATAAATGTATATTTGCATATACACTCATCCAAATACACTTAAGCACTATTCCAAGAATATCCACCATAGTTGTTCTTCTAAATTTCTCATTCAAGACTTTCCAATAAAAGAGACGTGCTATGTAGTAGACTTCTTTGAGATACAACACCCACGTAACTGCCTACACAGTATATTTTCAACACCCCATTTGCATTTATGGCAACATATTTCAAGCTATCACAGAGGAGGTGACTTGCCAAAATAAAAGAGTAGGACTTCAAATGAAGATAAGGTAATGGAAACAGATGCAATTTTCTTGTTAATACACCCTGGTAATTAAATAAAAACAAACCCAAACAAAAAACCTGAAGTCTGGCTTATTGACACCTCCTGTCTAGAAGACTGAGGATTTTTCTAAAAGGTGCCAGAAGGCCTTTAAACTTACTTCCTCATCCTCCTCTTCCTCTTCATCGTCAGACACAATATTATCATTTAATGGCTCTTCTAGAAAGAAGCATAACAAAATGGTGTAAGAGTACACGTGCAACTTAACAGAACAATTAGTTATTGCCCCTCTTTTACAACAGTAAGATTTAGCTTGCTTCTCATATAGACATCCTATTCTTTTCAAAACAGCTATTAGAATTATTTGCTCCCATAAAGCACTCTAGAAATCACTGAAATCAATTTATATTTGGGAAAATGGCAGAAACAGAAACACCCTAGAATAGTTCTTTTCTCATAAATCCCGCTATGATGTCCCAGTGTACGTACTGACAAGACTTGAATGAAAGCGTGTGCACTTGCATAGTGGCAATACAGTGCTTAAATACTTTATTTGTTCTTTTACAAGCTAGGATCATAAGATATGCTGTTTTCTGCTCTTTCCAAAAGCCAAAGAAAGCAGTCAAACTTGTTCTATTTTTACCGTACAAAAAGATTAAATCAGAATTCACCTCCTTTTCAGTGTTTGCTTTCTCTTTCTTCAGCCATCCTTTCAGCCGCAGAAGCAGAAAATACAATAAATATTTCACCTCCTTACACTTCTCTGTATTAACACAGCATCTACAACTCCTGGGACACATCAACATACTTTCCAAAAAGGACGGTTTCTACCCCCTGTTCAGGATAAGCCATTTCAGGTAACAAAGCTACACTCCTCAGTAAGAGCAAGTGATGAGCACAGAAAGACCTAGTCCGTAAATCCTGCTTTACAGATTGTATCACCTGTTTATTTTTGCAGTTTACAGCAAACTACTCACTACTATGAGGACACTGGCATGAAAGAAAACAGTCAAGGTCATTCTATTTACAGTCCCAAGACTTTGGGACTGAGAGCTACTCAGCCTTTTATTTCTTCTTTATAATCATAATACAAAAGGAAATTTTAAAATACATCTGAAATTCAAATCCTGACATTCACTATTCACCCTCTCTCAGACCATCACACTATAGCTATTCTTTGAGAGTTTCAACACCAGGTAAAAATATGAGCTTTCTTATGGCTTTTGTGAAAGATTTACAGCTCAGATAGCTGCATCTGTTCTTCTGACCTGAATTGAGCTGCTTGATAATATATTCAATCTGCCGGATCATCTCTGCATTTCCTTCCTTGATAAAACAGCGCAGGATTTCTTCCATTCCCTGTATGTAGTGGAAAACATTGCTAAATTAGTATTTCATGTGACCACAGTGACAGAGTTTCGTTAGCTAAAAAGTAATTGTTTTGTCAGGAAAAAGAGAGGCAGTGTGAAACAAACCACTGTGTCCAACTCAAAGCACTCTATTTTGTCCACACACTTCCCCCAAAGAAAAAAGAAATTGTCTGTCTAGATCACTTCTAGGTTTAAATGTAGAAGCATCCATGGTGAACAGCAAATTTTTACTGTAGATCTGATGCTTCTGCCTTTTGAATTCAGTACACAGTAGTCAACAGAAAAGGGAAAATCTGCATTCACAGAGACAACAGAACAAGATTCAGAGAAGGAAAGCAAAAGGCAGGACCGACTCTGACCTTCTCTTAAACCCAGTTTCTCTATTTGTGGCCCCTTATAGGCTTGATGTTGTGCCTTTAATCATTTTAGATAACTTCCAATCCTCTGTGCTCTGTGAGGTAAAACATCTGACAACAATTATGTCTGCATAACTCTCTAGGTTAATTCTTAAGATACAAAGATACACTGCTATCCCAGGAATGGCTTCCTCAAATCCAGAAATTAAATCATATTCATAGCCATTAGACTACCTTTCACAGGAGATCAATTCATAGTTCTGCTAAAACCTTCCTCCTGCTGCCTTCCTCAGCTTACCATGTGTATACCAGGCAGAAACAAAAGCAGCAAGGGGAACTCATCCTCTTACTGGCTATTCACTGGTGCAGAATGAGTTAAGTAAGAGGAAGAAGTAGCAGGTCAGATGAAAGCATCTCCATGGCCACATCCAGTCTAGAAAATGCTAAATGCACAACACTATTCTACAACGACACCTTTAATTTATAATTTAGACAAAATCCTTCACGCTCCTGGGGCTCCACTTCTGGGGAAGGACCAGCAAATACGGCAGAAGTGTTTCAGACATATATTTGTATCTGCCTGAATATCCAAGGTGAAGAGCCTCTTATGGATTCCCTTCTCAAAATGCCATGGCTCCTACCTCACAGCCTTGCTGCATGCTGCTTAACAGGTACCTGTGTGCGTGCCATCTTTGGCATATGTGTTGATCTTTGTGCTATGCAAAGCAGCACTTCTTACCATTGCTCTGGCTTCTTCTCGGACAGAAGGGATGCCAAGAATGCTGTACAGTGCTCCATTCACATAGGGCTGTATCTGAGAGGAAGAAATAGTCATTCCACCAAGAAAAGCTCTTACATTCACCCCAGCTGATTATAAACAACATTTAAGAGTGAAGGTGCAGAACAACTACGTTCAGAGAGTTTAACCAGGCTATACTGCACGTAGGAAGCAGTGAACTTTCAGGATGCAAATATACTGGGATATGGTTGATCTAAATCAATACTGCTGCATGCCGATTTCCTCCCCAATGCTGTCTGAAAATGTATCTTGCAAATTGACCTAGCCCATAAAAATAAAGGAGCAGGGGAAGGGAAAATCAGAAAAAGAAGGTTCATTTCTGACAAACACTAGTGAGGGTACAAAAAACGGGACAAAGAACAGGGACAAGAATGTGTCAGCATGAACTTGGGTCAGGCCTCAAGCACTGTAGCCTTAAGCAGGATGATAATCACAGAATCATCACAGTTGGAAGGGACCTCTGAGATCGAGTCCAAAAGCTGTAGCAGCTTAAAACATCCTCTCACTCTGCTGCCTCTTACTCGCCCTCAGCAGAGGCAAAAACCAGCTAGCATGAAAGCTCTGCATTATGCTTAGTGAAAGCCACCAGATCTGTCAGACCAGTTTTATCAGCACTTATGAAACCCTTTTTATTGGTCAGTGCCTTTTGGAGTATTAAGATTCAGAGTCATCCTCTGTCTGTGGATTGGAAAAATGAACAATAAGTGAGGCTGGGAGCAGGGGAAGCACAGAAAGGTAAGGGACTGGGATTTACACAAGGATTCCACAGCTTCTCAGAAAGCTCTCCTGGCACCCAAGAGCATTGCTTTCTACCTTTGACTTTGATAAGAAGACTTCTATCAGCTGTGCTGGTTGTAGGAATGCACCCTCTGAGAGAAATTTCAAGGTCATTCTAAGGTACAGAATTCAACAGTAGGATGGCATTTCTAAATACTTCAGTCTAGGGACCGGAATGTTATCTTGTATTACTATGTCTTGTACTAACACTCATCATTCACAGAAACAAAAGCTAGTGAAAGAATCCAATAAAGGTATGCCAAGTGTCATCTTAACCAAAACAGTGCTAGTAAAGAACTGACCTACAGCTTCTAATGAATTCATAAAACATGGACTAAACACTTCATTGAAAATTATGCTCTACTTTCAGTTTAAGTTACAAACAAAAAACCTGATGATACAATCATTGCATATAAACTTAAGACACCAGAATTTATAATTCATTTTTACTAGAAGTCCCCAAACACCTTGCACAAGTATCAAGGAATCATTCTAGAACGTTCTAGAACACCCTGGTAAAAACTCTCCCTCCCTATGATTTCAGCCTCATACAATATTTGCCCACATTTTCTCCTGCCTTGAATTTTACTCCATGGTCAAAGAAGGGCCCCTCTGCATAGGCAGCTGAAGCATTGCTTTACATAGCAGACAGCAGATATCCGAGTGATTTGCTAAAAAGCACTAAGTAGAAATAACTAATAATTTTTAGCATTTTCCTCTGAGATAGTTTTAGTATCTAAGATGCAAATCTCTAGAGACAGAAAAGAAATGACTCACAAAAGGGTTAAGCAGCAGGTCATATGAAGTGGTAGATAAAAAGATATTAGGGCTTGAATGTCACAGATGTACTGCTTTCTTATGACATTCCTTAAAACTACTCGCGAATTTGCTTCTTTGCATCTGATGTTTTGCATAATGGGCTTGCACCACACATTGTTCATCTCATGAACTAGTTAAGATTGAGATTATTTGGTGTGAGATGACATTTTAACAGGATCTGAAACTGCCATTAAGAAGGCACGTGGATCACATGATAACTATGCATCTAAAAGACTTTCATTCTTAGCTGCCAACATTTGTTAAAGGAAGATGTAATTATGTCTAGAAAGACGAGCGTCCAACAAAATAAAAGTTACATAAGTGTGAATTTTAGGAACATTTCACACAACTTAATCACGTGAGGGTCTAACAAAAGAAACAAAACCAATTTACTTCTTTCCATTTCTTCCTTTTTTCATTTTTAACTTTTCTTTCCACCTTTTCCTTAGCCCAAAGTTTGCTGTATAAATACCTCATGATTCTCATGGCCAAGAAGATTAGAGAGAACTTTGAGCACGTGGGTTGCAATCCTTGCACACATTTTCTTCCCTGCAAAGGGATAAAACATAAATATGCTTGAAAAAAATATAGCAGATCAGAACAAGCTTCTTTCTTACTTCTTAAAATTAGTACTAAATATAATTTACCTGGGGCAATCCTATCCCTTGTTCCTGCCAAATGTTGCTCAGCCTAACTGAGCTGAAATCAGTGGAGTTACTCGGGATTGATGCAGGTGTAATCTTGGACAGGATGCAACACAGAGGGATTTAAAGAAGTTTAACAAAGGCACTATTTTGCTTATGGCAAGCAGTGAATTTTTCACCCTTACCTTACTTTCCTTTTTAAAAGGAAACTTATTTAATCTTCTTTAAAGTCTCTTGGACATAGACAGGACCTCATTTTCTTTGGGGGAGGGGAATCTCTGCATTGTAGAAGTGAAACATGCAAGTATTTCACTCCACAAGGTGAAGGTTAAGCTCCTTGCCATTACTCATCAATTCAGTTCTGACTTTCTTTCATACAAACAAATCTCTTCCACAAGCATAAAGCGTCCTTTGAAAAGTGGGTCTGGAATGTAGAAATGGCTGTCCTCACATGCAGATATGAAAAAAGAATCAAATCTTAGAGGGTTCCATTGATTAACTGCTTAATTGCTTAGATTTTGGTGAAGCTAACCTGCACAGTTTGGGATTCTTGGGAAAGAGGTCTGCTCAAAAGCTTTGGTTATAACCACACTCAGTATCTCTGGTCATGTGAGTCCCTGCTACTAATTATAGTCACTTGAAAGAATCCAGGTATATCAGAAAAAAGAATTCACAATTTTCCCTATACATTTCTTGGAACAAGGTTATAATTCAAAAGGTAAGGCACCTGCACTCCGCAGACAGAGATTCATGAGCAAGGCAACGGAATACTCCAGCGTGTAATCAGACAGACAATCTGTATCTCTTAGAACATCCACCAGCCAGAAAATGAGCCCATCTTTGATCATTGCCGACTGCAGCGCACGCCTAGGATTAGAAAACAAAAAGCCCACAAAAATAAGACCACAACATAAATAACTTTCAAACACTTTCATAGCTAATATAAGCACATTAAAACCCTATGTTATCTACCTCTATACACTAGCCTGCCAATAAAACCAACCCAAAACTACCCATTTTGGTAGAATCAATTAAACTAAGGAATTAACAAAGCCTGAAGAAACTGAAGATGCAGTTTCCCACAGGGTTAGAGGACTAAAATGTTGTTGGGAAGACTGGGTTTTTGTGTGATTGTTGTTTTTTTTTTTTTTTTAAACCTCCAAACTGCTGAGGTAAATGTTTTCATTGTTTTCTAAGGCTTCTAACTCTACCTAAAATTGCGTTTTCAATTGCCTTAAAATGGTAAAAAAAGCCAGCTACACACAACAGGCACATAAAATAAATTAATTGCCTCTTCTGTCATAGGTAGCTATAGCACTTTGTACTGTTGAATTGACAACAAGATTTTTTGCTTAAATTTATTTGCTCTTTTCCCTAGAGACTCTTAAATAATGTATTATTTTAACTCAACCTGTAGTTGTCTTCAAAGAGTACACTGAATAAAGTGCCAGGTGGTCAACTGTGATCTCCTGCAACAGATATTTCTTGCTTTACAATACAAAAAAAGTAGTATATACTGGTAGAAAGGTCTTACAGAGGAATATAATTTTTAATGACATTATTTCTAATGGGCAGTAAGTCTAAATTACAAAGATCAAGTCAGGTATTTTCCTGGTCTTAGTACTTGGGATTTGGATTACTCCTGAAAGCTCATACACTTTCTCAGTCCTGGATTTTGCAGTAGGTCTATGGATGGACTGAGCAAAACAAGGGAGCATCTGGCCACACGTTTTTGAAAAAAACCCAACACAAACCACCCCAAAAAAGAAAACCCAAAACTTCCCTCACGTCAAGTGTCTGGAATTAACCTTCTACAAGGTTAACTGTTATTTTTTAGAAAGTAAAAAAATTTCAAATTTTCAGTAGCTTAGGCCCTAAAATTCAAACTAACATGTACTATCAACAACCGCTTTAATAGAAAAATCATATTCTCTAAGATTGGTTTAGGATTTCAAGCAGTAGAGTATAAAGATTAGTCTCTTTCACCTCAAATATATATAAGGTATCATGTCAGGAAGCAGTGCAGAATTTTACCCAAAGCATATTTACACGTGCTTCATCCAGACAAGTTCTACATGAGGCAAATCCAAAAGCAGCCCTCATTCTTCAAGAAGCCCCCCCAAAAATTTTAAAGAAAACCCCAACACTTGAAGTCTCAATTTAGAAGAAACATGAATGAAAATAACAAGAGCTAAACTCATCCATCTACCTCCTTATGTTAACTACTCAGGGCTGACTATGCCTCCAGAGTACTGTGAAAACAGAGTTCCTAGATCATATTTATTTGACAAATGAGAGCAACTTCATGCCCTTTTACTGCTTTTGCAAATTTCTTTTGTGGTGGGCACTTGAGTCAGACTGCTAATGCAAAAGACACAAGACAGCCCATGTACAGACAGCTCCAGGAAAGAGGATCAACAGGATGAGGATGAAATCCCTGAAAAATGTTTGCAGAAAGGATAATGAAAACCTTATGCTCTGGAATGTAATGCAACTCTTTTTTCTACGTAGGATCTTCAGAACTTTCTACATTAAGATTTTCACTTTGTTCAGTTAAAGAATACATATAAAGCACACAAGGCTACAGCAGATGTACATTTACTTGAGCCTTGATAGCTGACATGAAGTCAGGTTAATTTAGTTAGCAAACCTGAGTTCTCCTCCATAATAAATGACACTGCTTTCATCAGTCATCAGAAGTTCTGATGATTGTTATGGGAAAATCAAGTGCTCTTCTTTCCTCCCTGAAAAGAGCCTAACTAGCCTGCATTTCCTCTCCTGCTGTCACCACTGCGTGCTGTGCTTTCATCACCTGAGGCTGAATTTCTGCAGAGCCCCCAGAACATTCTCCCATGTAAGGGAATCCTTGTCTTCAGCTTTCAGTCTCTCCTCCAGCATTCGCAGCAACGCTGGGTTCTGAGAAAGGTAGACACGACCTGGTGAAAAAAGTGATGAAAGAACAGATGCTGAGATATCAGCTTATGATAGAGAAGCTCCCTTTCCTTGGAAAAGTAAAAAAGTAAGCAGGATTGACCTCAGTTTCTTCTTGAAAAGCCACAATCTTGTGCCAAGACCCAAACAAACCTGCACAAATGAGTTGTCTAGCAAACCCATTGCATTCAATCCAGCCACTTGGGGCATTAGAGGCTCCCACTTGCCAAGTTAGCACCACACAGAATCCACTACTCCTTTTACAGTACATGCTTTCTGATCTATCAGTTTTGTACAGTCTAGGAAAAGAACAGAGATGTCCAAAGAGCTCTGAAAAGTTAGGTTCCCCACTGTTATTAACTTTAAATGGGATTTCAGTTCCTAGCAGTAGGTAACTCCTTAAGTAGCACCAAATCAAGGGCTAATTTGGGACAGGCAGAGATAGAAAGCTACATGTATGTCTAACCAAACAGCAGTGATGCACAAAGATTTATTCAGGTGAGGACCAAGAAGTTGCAAGAGCAGCTGCACTAAATACTGTTGCACAGCCTGGTAGCAGATCTGCCTACAGAACCTAACAGGAATTTTTTTTAAGTTCCCAGATAGATCACAAATCATCAAAAGAAGTTAGAAATGCTGAATATATAGTGTTAAAATGAAAACTTTCAAGACAGTGAAGAGTGTTTTGTATGCATGTAACGAAAGACTATGAATCCCTAGAAAAAGGGTACAAATAAGGCTCAACTTCCACGTGCAGCAACACGCACTTGTGAAGCCGCAATAAACCAGCATCACATGAAAATGCTGTCTCTCTCTCTTGAAGCAAATCTCTTACCTTCTGCCAGTGAAGCAAAAGCATTGATAAGCCTTGCCATATACTGTCTGACAACCTCACTCTTAGAATGTAATAATTTGAGGACACTTCTCTGAAAAAGAAAGCAAGCATTATTAAAAATTCACCAAAGCAGGACAAAACCCCAAAGTTAGTCTTCTATGGTGTTTTAAAAGCCCATTAAATTTTCAGAGCAAACAAACTTTGAACACATATGGATATCTTAAGTAATGTAAATATGATTTAAAATTTCTCAGTTGGTTTGTTTTTTTTTTTATTGGCAGGGTGCTGAGGAAGGTTCAGTCTATTAAAAATTCATTAAGCTGCATGGTGTAGGGTAAGAATTATAATGAATCAACACAGTTATCAGTTAATGCTGGTATCTAAAATTAATATTTAGTCAGTGACAAAAAAAATGGTTAGTTTTGTTGATGAACTTAAATGCAGTAATGTTATCTGAATAGAAATGCTATTGTTTGACAACTAAGAGTGTGGGAAAGCAGCTCTGTAACAAGAACACCACATTGCAAACTATTTTTAATCTGTTTTACTTCAGGCATTACTTACACATAACTTTCCTCCTACAGGAATTTACAGGGAACAAACAGATCATAGATTTAACGATCCTTTAACTTTTCGAGTGAAGTTACTGTTGCAATGACAATGGGAGCCACAACGTAACAAGTAGGCTCACTGCTTCAAACAATTGGGGAACTCAACTATGCATAAAATTCACTCTTACAAATGAAAAAAGTTGCACTGTTGTTAGCAATAGTATTGGATTATCAGTGACTGGAGCAAACTTTTAAAATCAGCACACCAGCATTTCCCCTTTCTAAACAAAGGTAACAATCCATTCCAAATTCACGGAAATTCTATTGAACGTGTTATTACAAGTGCATAATCAGATATTCCATAGAGGAACTGAGATTGAAGTCCTAATTTAGTTCTTATCCTAGATCAGTGAAATGGATTGAAAGTATTATCTAGCAATACATAATTACTCAAAAGAGACACAGCACCTGATAAGCAAGAGCTAACTCCTAAGCAGGGGGTTCAGTAGGCTTCTGCTCAACTCATGGGCATCAAGCAGCAGGAGAGGTGACAAACTTCCATTTGTCTACAAGAACTGTATCTACACTGAGAGCTCTTGTAATGCAAAGCTTTGCCCACCACATTTAAAGACTGAAGTTAAATGTACTCCCAGGGGAGGTTCAGGCTGGATATTAGGAAAAATTTTTTCACCCAAAGGGTTATCAGACATTGGAATGGGCTGCCCAGGGAGGTGGTTGAGGCCCCATCCCTGGAGGCGTTCAAAAGACGGGTTGATGTAGTGCTGGGAGGTATGGTTTCGTGATGGTGATGCTCCTTGTATGTTGTGTGGGCGTCTATTTTTGTCAGTTAGGTTGACGGTTGGACAAGATGATCTTTAAGGTCCCTTCCAACCTGGAAGATTCTGTGATTCTGTGATTCTGTGTATGACACGATTTTGGCACTTCTACTTTTTTTTTTTTTTCCCCAGAGAGTGATATGTTTTTTCGATCAGCACTTTATAAAAACAAATAAGCAATATCACATGCAAGTTGGAGGAAAGCCCTTTCCAGCTGACCTGACAGTTGCTGTGGCAGTCTAGTAGGTCATTACTGATGTAAGCTTGCAGGACAGTGTCTCTCTGTTCTCCAGGATATGACGTTGTCAAGCGCTAAAATAAACAACAACAAAAATAAACCAGTCAAATAAGTGGTAACGTGAATTGACGACCACGGAAGATTTTAAAGGTGCTGATACCTGATAGTTGACAAACCTCTTCTCCCAGGGAGAAGGAATTCAGCCTCAGTGATCTAAGGGAAAGAGATGAAACAAACTGACCTGACCTCAGCTCAGTGATCCACTACGAAACTGTTAATTGGGAGCTTTCACCACTGTCCATACAGGAAGCATTACTTCCCATGAAGTTATAAAGCTCCTCCAATAGCTACAGATGTGGTGCTTTTCTAAAACATCTGAGACAGAGTACTGGGCTAGAACCACCACTGTTCAGACCCAACAGATGTTTGTTTATGTGAAAGTGAACATTGAAGCTTGATCAGAATTCCACAATTATCATCTCTCACTTCTGTCATTTGAGCACATCAGCTTCCTTTTCAGCAGGAAAATGTATCTTCCTGTCCTTGTCACCTTTAATTTTTCTGAAATATCATTACATGATCAGAGGCAAACAAAATGTATGCTCTAGTAGAATACCTTGATTATAAAGGAAAACTGGTGATTAGAGTCAGGTAGTTCTTTCATACAGCAATATTTATATAAATCTAAACTAGGGCAATACATGGAAAGAGGAACTTCCTAAAACAACAATTTCCTTGAAAACATGTCAGAAATTACTTCCACTGAAGATCCCAGGAATTCCTATCTGGCTTTTCTATGATGGGGAGAGTACTGCTACAATACATACCTATTGCCTGGGCTTTCCTCATCATCTCAAGAGCCTCAGCAAGCTTCACTGACAAAGAGAGAAGTTGCCTACAATGCTGAATTGATCACCAGCACAATCTTCTTGCTCACAAGATAGATAATTAGTTCTGTACCCCTCCAGAAGGGACCTCTTTCTTTCTGCAGAGGCCATCTCCCTTACCCAGCGCAGAGCCTGCAGTAAGAAGGCCTTGAGACGATCGTTCCCTGTAATCAAATCTTTCTTCAGTTTCTCATAATCCAAAGAGGGCAACAGTGGCACATCCTGCACCTTCCTACAATGCAAACGGGAAATACATATATCAAAACTCTCTCTCCTTACTCAGTGCAGCTGATGTTACTGAGGTGAGAAGAGCCAAAACAGGAAGTCCGCTTCAGGAAAAGAGCTTCCACACTTTTACACCTTTGTTACTTTTATTACCATCGCCACGTTAGAACAACGGACTTCTTAAACTTGGACTTACTTTTTTCACTATGCATGCAGCTCATTTACCACCGTAACTTGCAGACACTAAGCTCTGACAACTACTTAATTGATGATCTGAGCTTTTTAGTGGCACAAAACAGTGCAGTGACATCCTTCCTTGCCCTGTGTAGACCACAAGAGCATGAAGGCAGCAGCTTGTGGCTCTTGGCACACGGTTATAAACAGACGCAGCAACAGGCTGCAGTTCCAACTTCCCCTCTAAGCCCTCATGCACACAGAAATGTCTTCTCCAAGGCAAAGGTGGTGGGCTGAGTGGATTTTTACAGGCTGGACTATGCTGGCTTAACGCAAGACTTGATACAGAACCATTTTCCATGCACCAGTACTATCTTGGTATTTTGAGTTTTAGTACTGCAATAGAAGTTCCACTTAATGGAATTGCTCTCAGTCAGTGCTTTAATTTTAATGTCTAAATATATTCCACAAAACAATTTTTGCTCCTATCTTCCTACTGCTTTTCAAAAGAAATTTTATAATAGTTCCTTTAATTATCTTGTAAACAACATAAGGATCAAAACAGTGTCTCAAAAATTGAATAAAACCTTCACCTCAGATATGCCATCTCTATTTGATCTTATAAAACAAAATTTATTAAGTCAGTTGCAAAAAATTTAAGCTTGAAGCACCCAAAAATCCACGTTACTGGTTCCCCCCTTTCCTGAACTTGTGAGAAACAAACCAATTACAACAACAGGACCGTACTGTGCGGAAACAGTAAAGAAAATACAGCAACCAACTCACAGGTGCGGAGTGGCAGATTTACTGGATTAGCAACATCCTGCTGAAATTAGGATGTTACTGAACCTGCCCAACAGAAGAATACAGATCGCACAGTATTTGCATGCAATGTTCACTGAGATCAGAGGAAGCACACAGAGGATGCGTGATTCCCATTTGCAGATAACTGGCAGCACACTTCAGTTTACTAACCCCTCTTCCTCCTCTCTACCGAAATAAATGAAGGTCAGCAAGAAATACTTACACAGGGGCTAAAGATGCTCTTAACATTGTGGAAGCCTGGATCAGAAAGAGAAAAAAATAAATCACAACAGATTAGTCCAACCAACAATGTTACTAATGAGGTCCACAGTGAATGCTTTCACTGAGGTTCTGCAGTTCTTTTCCTGTAAAATCTATGTTGCAAATTCAAAACACAGCTAAAGAAAGAGAAGACTTCAATATTTATCTTTCTTTTCCCTTAAAGTGTTTCACATGTAAAAACCTCTTTCATTATGATCTGGCAACTTTATCTTCAACATTTTACTCCAAAAATTACCTATACTTGAAGAATTTAAAAAAATAAAAGGAAAAAATTGGAGTAGAAACTACCATACAAAACCCACTGAGGAAGATGAAGACCTTGTTGAACGCATTTATTGACTTAAAAAATTTTAATACCTTAAAGCTGCAATAATATTCCACTGGGGACATACCACGTATTAGAGCACCCAAATGTGCTACAATTCTCTGTTTTGACACTAATGTTATCTGAGTGCCTGTATCTATTAATATATATCCCTATATATAACTATTAATATCTAAAGAAAAGACTATTTATTCTAGCATGGAACAGCATACCATTCTCAGAGGTTCTGCCCAGGTTAAGTTCAATTTAAGCCTGGATATTTCCTCTCTGATGCAGTGTGACACAGAGCATACGTAGCCACCGCTGCTGCGTAAGTCAAAACTTAAAAACATCAACATCACATAAAAGTTGTCTGCTTCGGTAAATATTTTTTGCTAGAGTGAATTGTACACAAGCCAAGAAGCAGCAATTCTGGCATAAGAGTGCTTCATATCATGTATTCTGATGTCAACTACGTGCCATATTCGCAGAATATTCAGTGTCATCTCTTTGTGTTGATCTCCCTACTCACTTTCTGAAAAATCTCTCATTACCACTTATGCCTTTAAAACTGGTCTTCTCTTCTAACCTAGCCTCTTTCAGTGGGAGGTATTTAAGCAATGTCTATTGTCAGATTTAAAACTGAGGGATTTAGGAGACAAAAAGCATGAAATACCATAGAGAATATTGAATTACACCATCTGACATATTCTTGAACATTACCTCATGGGTATCGTTCATAATACAAGGAACTACTCTCTTAGATGTGAAATAAACTTATATGCATGTTGGAAAGCATTTTATACTATGTTTAATCAATGAATGACTTGTACACAATAGACAATTAACAGATCATACACTTCAAAATTAACCTGTCTTGACAGCATTTCTCAAACCATAGTTCACTTTACACAATAGGAATGTCTTTCAAAGTATCATATATACCTAAACTGTTTTCCCTTCTTCTACTTGCATTCATTTTCCTTAGCATTTTTGATACAAAGTTAAGTTTTGTTTAAACAAAACTGTTTTCACAGACAAAACCTGTCATCTTACGCTTGAGCGTGCAATGAAATCACAAATCATTTTTGTTGACTTCCTCCACACCCTCCTCCAGTAAAGGACACGGGGCAGAAAGTGACTGTAGTATGTTGAAGCAACAGAGATAACAGAGCCCCTGAAGATGAGAATGCAAGACAAGGAACAGTAGTGAGAAAAGAATTTGAGCAGGTCACTAAGAGGAAATAGATGTATTTATGCACACATGCAGAAGCTCTCTGCTTCTCAGCGAAGTCTTTCTTACCCACCACTTCTTTGTTGCTTTAGAAAGAAAAACATTTGCTCCAACCAAAATCCAACCGAAGGATAAATAATTGGTAAAGATACATGCATCCCCCTTTCACACAAATAAAACTTTTGGGCAAGTGTAAGACTTTGCAAACTTTTGGAAATTTCAAATTACAGGAACTTCAATTGGAGAAGCATTCAGATTTTTAAAAATCAATCAGATCAAGCAGGACCAAGTCCTATTAATTACCAAATTACTCTTTAAGCCAGCAGATAGAGCAGAGCAAAGCATTTAGTACAGTTTGGCTCTGTTGTCTACCTACACCAAAAAGGCACCACACAGTGAGGCAGGCCCTATACTGTGACCTCTGCGGGCCAGACACCAGGGTGGAGAACCTTCTTGTCCATCACTCACGTTTCTGATCAGAACCAAGTTTATCAGTCTAAAACCTGTACAGAAGGAAGGAAGCTCTCTCTGGCTTCTGGTGTTTCTGGGAAAGCAATAACTTTGTATTATGTCAGGTTCAGTGAGAAAAACATGGAAAACTTTTCAGGGCTGGTTTGTATCTCACGTTTGAATCTGACTGACTACGGCCAGCACCGCTGATAAGCAAAAAGAATGCAACCACGTTACAGGCAGAGGTTTCTTCATCTTCATCTACGTGATTGCGATTAGTCATAGGTAAACTAATCTGTGTCCATCCAGCGTGGCATACGGAGTAAGACATTGGGTTGGGTCTCAGGAGATACGCTTCTCCTTCTGTTTCAGCTACCGGCTGCAGACAGAATTTAAACACGTCATTTCATATTTCTGGGCCTTAATTTTTCCCATTTGGAAAACAGATACAGGCACCAATCTTTTCAATAAGCTGTTTTTTGAGGTCTACCAATGAATGGCAGTGTACAAGAGCTGAAACTTATTTTACAATTAAACAATTGGAAGCTCATGGCACAACCACCATAAACAGAAACCCAACAGATTTAGTGTTTGATTATGACAGAATAATTCTGTGAAATAAGTTAACAACAGTTGATACAGTACAGTAACAACTCCAGTAGAAGTATTTTCCTGTTTTGGCATTTATTTAGGCCTCTATTTTAAGTAATTTTACGAGAACAAGGACTGTAGTAAAATATTGCTAGAGAATTATATTTCTTCGCTGAGCATTTTTTGGCAGTTAATGCAACCCAACAGCTCTCCTGTGGCTCGCAGGGCTGACTTCAGGGTCCACACTAGTTGGGGTCAGAGAGCCGAGGCCCCCTGGGAAGCACAGAGCCATGCAGTGTGCGGAGGGACAGCATCGCGCCCTCTCCATCTGCTGCTAAGTGGGTCTGAAGAGATTTTCAATCAGTTCAATCTTCAAACAGGTGATCCAAATACAGTCCTGCTGAGTGCTGATCATTCAATTTCACATCCAGGCTACCTCTTGCCATAGGGTCTCAGCTATTCATCTTTTTATCCCCGTTTTTAAAGAGGGAAGACATGCAGCACCCCAGTCCCACCACCCTTTCCCTTCCTCATACCATGGCCTCTTCAGCTCTCGCTCCCAGGCCACCATCAGGTTGGCTGGCACCATCTCTGCACCCATTCCTTTGCTGCTTTCGCCACCTCCTGCAGCAGCAGCAGCAGCGTCAAGGGGCTCCTGTCCCAGGACAGAGCTCGAGCAGATACCCCTCGACAGACCATAACAGTTTGTACCAGCCCCACGCCTCATGTTTAACGCTGGCAGACTTGACCAGCTGGAAGCAGCAGTCTCAGCAATTGGAAGCACTGGGTTATCGACTCTGGTGGAAATTAAGGCTGGGGAGTGTGACCCATAGTCTGCTGAAAATTTCATGGATTCCTTCACAGTAACATTTCTAATCAGAAGTGTGAAATGCAAACATGTCCTAACGTTTTGTTTTAACTTGGCTTAATACTCCTATTCCTTAAGCAGAGTGTTCTCTGCCTCACAAACCACCTTGCCCCACACAAGCTGGGAAGGGTAAATGCGCATTACAAATTCCCCAGCAGGCAGTCCACCAAAGCAAATACATTTAAGCCCCAGCACTTCCTTTCACATTTCACTGAGCAGTACTTGTTTGTTTGCTTCTGTTTCTCTTCTTTGGTAGGGACCTGAGATGTCCCCAGTCTCAGGATATTTACCCAGTTAATTATCTGTGTTAAGCTCTAGTTCTTGACTTGAGCATTAGCTTTAACAAAAGGAAAACCACACCTCAAATACAGCTGGGTCCTACAAATCAGCTCTTGGGCTTACTTTCATCAGTGCACTTGCTTCATTTAAGACATATAATCTACCCAGTGGAAAAAAGGTCATCGTCTTCACAACCTGGAAAAAGGTCATCTCTATACACAGCAGATCCAAAGCCAAGCTTCCACATGCACGACTCCTGGCGGGAGTGCCAGCTGAACCAGCCTTCACTCCTCTCAACACATCCCTACTACAGAAAGCAAATGCAAGAGATCCTCAGGAACAAAAGCCTGCCCTACCACCAATTAATAACAAACTCTTTTAAGTTCTTTGCAAAATTTTAGCCATATGCTTTTAAAAACAATCTTCTATGTTGCAGATGCACATAAAAACATGAAGCCTTTTAAAATTATTTTTAGGAACAAAGGGACACATTCAACTGAGGAAAAGGTTAATATTGAAGCCTGGAAGTGGGCAGAACAAAACCCATTTTGGCCTGTTGGTTTTTTTGATCCTCACAGATCTGTTCTTCTCTTTCCTGGTGTTCATATTCAGATCTAAATGCTGAACTCTGATATGTCATTTCTGTGACTATAGGGCAAAACCTCCAACTGTACTGTGTTTTTGAGAGAGAGAGATTATTTGGAAGCAGGAAAGTTGAGGCTTATTTATAACAGCTGCTTTCAATTAACTGGACAAGAGAAAGTAAAACCATCAGCACTGTGCATTCATAGCCCTCAAAGCACTCTATAGTAAGTAAATTCTTTATATACTTATAAGGTTAGTAGAAACATTGCAATCTTCATTTCCAGGTGATGAATCCAAGGTCACAGACTGAAAGACAGAGTCAGAGGCGCTGCTGACAAGTTCCTCATTACACATCCAACATGTCAACCACCAAAGGATGCCTCGATCAGACAAGTTTACATAGCCTCTGTTTACTACCAGTTTTCTTTGATTAAAAAGCATTTACTTCCTCAGCATTTTCTCCCAACCTCTTTCCCCAGTCTTACCTTTCCTGGAATAGGTTAAATACTAATTCAAGTTTTTAAGTAACAGCATTCCTGAAATTGCCAGTAAATGAAAGAGTGTGAAGAACATGGGGTATTCATGACTCATCTGCAATACGTGACACCCAACATTCATGGATTTAGTCTTGAACAAAATACTTTTCATGCAAAATCTACCTTGAGACAGAACCATTTGTCATAACTGAAACACATGCAGAAACTGGGTGTCTTAAGGAAAGGAAAGGAAAAGAAACAAGCATCAGGAAAAGAAGAGCCCAAGCGTAGCTCATTCTAGTAGGATCATGGGGTATGACTAATGTTTGTGTTGGTTCTTGCCAAAGCCAAACCAGGTGCCATATTAAGTCAAGTAATTCTGTCACAATGCAGATTAGCCACAGATGGCAGCCCTTCATTTTTGAACGAAGCGAGGCATGAATATGAACAGCATGGAATAAAACAAAGTTCAAAAGGGGAAAAAAAATAAATCAATATTTATAAAAGAAAACAGATGCATTTCAAGCGCAAGCCAAAACCACAATTGATTTTATCAAGTACTGTAGCCCTATATTCAAACCAACTCCACTTTGCTATTTGATGTATATATTCATAATATGCTGAAGGCTAAAGCTGAAAGCCAGATTCTGTCCTCAGTTACCACTCTGAAAATGTGCTATCAGAATTCAGTGTAAATTCAATGCAGATTCAGAATTAACAATCAAAGATAGCTGATGAATATGTGAAGAGTAAAACCAAAGTTTGAGCAAATTTGTACATATCATTAGAACTCAGAAATTTATGTTGAGCTCATTTGTTATATGCTAATGGTGACAAGTCTTCTACATGCAGCCTATGATGGGTTGGACTCCGAGCTTGTGTAACCTGGCAGGTCTACTGGGGCTATGCAAATTTATTTCATAAGAAGATCTGCAAATGTTTTTAATTAATTTTTTTTCTTCTTACTTATACTAGAGATATGTCGTTATGAAAACTTTCCACTGGGCATATAAAACAGGTTCTCTAAGACATCTGAAGCGTACATAAATAAATCATACTGTGTGATAATGTAATAACAAGACAAAATGTCAGAAAAAATAAAATACTATATATAAACAGTGAGGGGAGGCTGAAATTTATCTAAGTATTCAAGAACTATCTCACAATGAAGAGTCAGCTAGCTTTAAAAAAATTATAAATAACTGTGTTGCAAGTTATTGCATTCTACTTGGTATGAAGTTATATATACCTAAGGTTGTACCTGCATAAGGGCAAAACTTTTCTTCAGCAAAGATCGTTGCATTCATAATTTCTCATCAGTAATCAACTTTTCTCAAAACAGACCATTATGAGAGGGAACAGAGTGCTAAATGTCAAGCAAAAAGTGGCCATTATGACCATTATTGACATCAACAGGAACAGGTTGCTCGCTACAGGTATCTTTCAGCAAAGATAAATGTATTCTCTACATCAAGATAAAAAGAAACACGTAAGCAATAGTCCATTGCATTCAATAATTCTACTACTATTTTTCAAAACAAAATTTTGTTTTAAGTGGGAAGTTGAATGCTCACAGGGGTTACTGTAATTCCAGGTGAGGGATACGTTTGAAAAAAAGTACAGGTTTTCTTGAAAGGTGAAATCTTGTTTTATCCAAAGAAAGCCGAAACATATAAATATGGATTATTTTTAAGTAGAATAATGACTGACATTTTTCAGAATTGGTGTCAATCACTTTTATGAATTGATTACATACAGAGTTACTTAGAAGCACTCATTTCCTCTCTTTGCAAAGAATGCACTGACTATGGGCAAAATTAGATACTTATGGTGTACTTGTAATATTGCCAGAATACAAACGTCCATCTGGGTTACAAAAGTCACAGGCTGTACACAGAAAACTGGTTTGCTTTTTCAGTTTTCAATGAAAGAGGATCCATTTTAATTGTATGAAACAATTTTATAACCTTTAGTACAGAAAGAAAATTTCACTTTACAGATTAAAAGTACAAATATGTAAAATAAGACATATGTCTAAGGAGCACAGCTCAATTAGCTGTATTATCTTAAGCAATAATATCTGTTTGCTTTCTCAAAGGTGCTGTGGGATCCACTGGTGTTGGCACACTTGAGACACACAGTGTGCTATTTACAGTGATATTTATTTGCTTTCTCAAAGGCATTGTGGGATCAACTGGTTTTGGCACACTTCAGAGTCATCATATGCTATATACAGTGATGTTCATGGGGAAGAAACAATTGCTTTCTGCATGCTATAAGAAGCTGTGTTTTGTGTAAAAGTTGTGGGCAAAGCTGCTCTTTTGCTGACATGCTGTGTATATGTATTATGAGGCCATAAGGTTACTCAGAACTTCTATTCTCTTCTCCATGCAGAATTTCCAAGCCTTGCACATTTTTGGCTCTTCATAAACAATAGAGTTAATGTCATGACAAGTTAAAATGCATGAAAAATTGTTACACATTGTGAAATGAAGAGAAATATAGACTGCGACAGACTGCAGCAGGCAATGTGAAAGGATATAAAGATATAGACACTTACATATCCGTCATCACAAGGGCTCATAGAGTAATATCCCTTTATGGGCAAACAGGCACACATTAAAATAAAGAAGATTAAAAAAAACAAGTTAACAGAACTAAATCACAGAGAAATGCACAGTTCTAAAAAACCAAACCAAACCAAACAACAACAAATCAAAATTAGATAAATTAACAGACTATTAGCTTTGGAAAAAAAAGAAAAGTATAAGCACCTTCTCCCAATCCACGTACTTGTATGTTTTAGGACTCAAATCAATGCGTCTGTCTTGTGATATAGTTACATTCCAAGTTCTCCTTTCAACACCTGGCCAACATATCTAGTCTGCACACTATTCCATTAAAACTGTCAGTTAGAATAGCTACGTACCAAGCACTGACACATTTATGTGAATATATGGCTTCTATTGTTCACTACACTGAAGCAGCCAAGAGAGAGATACCAATGAAAGCGACATGGATCAGAAGACCTCAGCTTCTGAGAAAGCAGCTGCAAGTATCCTCCATACATGCTTTGGTTGGAGGTTCTCACCAGCACACAGTGAAAGCTGAGAGAGACAGTTTAAGGTATTTCAGCAATGTTATCAATTCCTCATCCCCAAAGGCTCCAAGGATAAATTAAGAAAAAGTCTCTGGAAGGAAACCTAAGATTTAGTACCTAAAATAAAACATGGTGAGAATTCATGGTTTGAGTAGCTTAGTACAAAATATGCCATGTTCTCTTTAATTAGACTAAAATATTTAACTTAGGACAACTTTGTATCCAAAGACAACAGTCTTAATTCAAAATAAAAGTACACAGTTCAATACAATGAAATAAGACTAACATTAATTATTCTGCTGCTAGTCTCTTTGTGCAAACCTGCTAATACTTACTTTAGAGGACATTTTTGTGCAGACGAATAAGCACATAAACACTATATTCAGCAGGTTCCTCTTTAACAGACCCATACAGCCTTATACATAGGGTATAAGAAACTTGCCACTTTTCACTGTGAGCAGAAAATAAAGTTCTGTCTATTCTTTAACATATTTTAAAAATCTGACATTATTCTTTTTATTACCATGACACTCAAAAATTCACTGATGTGGATGAGTATTTTAACTTTCATGGTGCTATACACACATACAGATGGTTCCTGGCAAAGACGTTTTAGAATTAAATTTAAGACAAAGGACGACATCAATAGAGACCAGCAAGTAAGCAAAAGAAACCAGACGTCCTCTCATCATGATACAGGCTATTGCAACATATGCATGATATGAGCCAGTGAAAACGTATGTAGGCACCAAGACAAAGATGACATCCAAAGAAAGTCTTACTATTAAAGGAAACCACAAAAGGTTGACCACAAGTCACCCTTTCAAGGTTCCTTCCAATCTGGGTTATTCTACGATTTGAGGACAGTAACAGGAGAAGTTTGTGAAGTTTGTGGAGACCTCTAATGATGGCAACACCTTACCTTTAGAGATGAGGAATCTATGCAAACAAAAAACCCTCCCCAAGTTGCTGCAGAGCACTGTATCACCTGCAGCAACTGTGAAAAAGGCATCGTATACCCTATCAGCAGAAAAAAAGAAGTTCTCTTTGCTTACATAAAGAGGTAGGTTTGTTTCTTCTTTACCATATGTAAGTGGTAACATATAAGAATCATCCCATGGACAGGGATGGAGAAGACTGATACGCTTCATTCTAAGCAAAGCTTGCACAGGGTAGATGCTGTTTGTTCTAAGGTGCACACTATTTTTAAATGAAGGAGTGTACATCCACAAAATGCTTGGTAAATCCACTCTGAATGGTTCAGAGTAATAAAAAAACCCCTGCCAATCTCTGTTGCTCTGTCTCTTTCATTTCACGTGGTCTGCTGGTACAGAAAAGTCTTTCACAAGTAAGAAACAGAATACCTGCCACCAACCATTACAGTTTGTTGGCTTATTCACATTTGCAGTAAAAAGCATGTTTGAGGAAAAAAGCACAGTCCAGCAAATTTAAAGTTTTCCACAGCTTCAAGAGTTGTGCCAAAAGAGACCTAAAACTTGCAAGGGACATTAATTCAACTAATTGTAGCTACAAGTAAATATAATCAGACTTAAGAGCAGTAAAAACATAATGGGCGTTTATTCTATTCATGACACAGGAGCAATACATGCAAAGAACTACACAGCTTTCTAGTCAGAAAGATTCTCCAGTGTTTAACACACATCTTGACTATTGACAGAGACTGTGCATCTGAAGAAGCAGTTCCTGTTCTCTCTTTAATCCAAAGTTTAGAGAATCTTATAACATTATCCCCAATCCAAGAAATTCCAGGAAGGTGAAATCTTACTGGAATCAGAAAATCTATTAATGGGTTTAAGACCTGAACCTATGCTTAAGAGCAACGTTGAATAGGGAATGAACATACAATGCTTCAGTGATAAAGAGCCACAACCCTCTTGGCTTCATGATGTGTATTAAACAGAAAATTGCCGGCATCAAAAAGACTATGAACTGTGCTCCTTACCCACCAGACAAATCAGTATTAGAAAGAAAAAGAAATAAAAAAGAAGAAAATAATACTATAACTTAAGTTTTCTCAAGAGTATCAGAGATACAAGGGACTATAATGGATGACTATCCTTTTCCAACTTACCCACCACTACTCAGATCAGTTCCCTGTCCAAATGAACATTAGAAAGTCAGGAATCGGATTAAATCTTCAAATGAATGTTTCCTCAACTTGTCACACCTGGCGCTCTGACCTCCTGTTCTTAGATCCAGACCTTTTGCTCTGACAATTCACTTAGATTTCTTATCTCCCAATTCAGGACCATACATGTCAAATCACATGATGCAAGATGGTGATAACATTCAACTGCCGCTAGCAAAAAAAAGCCTTATAGTAAAGCAGGGCTTCAGAGAAGCCTTGGAAACATCTCCCAACAGTAGTGTGGCCTCTCTCCCACTACATGGAGCAGATGCATCCTGTTAATGGACTGTAGATCAGGCTCACAGGCTGACCCGGGAGGTCACAGAGCTGGCAAGAGGCATGTAGTTGCTCTGTGAAAGAATGAGGTCCAAGCCAGCTTACCGGAGAGCACAAAAGCAGCAGCCAATGCCAGAAGCCCTTGCTAAGTAAGATTTCATGGGTATGATTACACTGGGAAAGTCTTTTGCTTCAGAGACGTCGTTGCCTCAGGTCTTAAAGCCAGTTTGGTAAGAAAGACTTGTTCTGGGATTTGTCCTCCCAATATGAATTTCTTCCAGTATGAAAGGACAGGTCTTCAGCCACAGTAGGGGGGACACAAACCAGGAAGCTGATGTTTGTACAATTACAGCACACATTATTAAGTGACACATGTTACCTTTATTGTAATTTCAAAGCCTGAGACCTCAAGGCTTTATGTTACACAATACTACTTTCCTGACATTAAAAATTGAGCACAGAGCACAATGCACTGGGAACAAAATCAAGTTTGCAGAAAAATAATACTACCAAGGATATAATCCAAGGCATACTCTTTAATTTCCTTGGACAATACTTCATTTTGGTCACAGGACTGGTATAGTCCACCTTCCCAGTATAACTTAGAAATACCAGTGTTGTGCAGCTGATTTAACAAAATATACTGTAGAGCTCAAATTTCAGAGAATGATGCCGCTTTAGCACTTTCTGCTGTCAGAACCTGCTCCCAAACCTGGACTGCCCCCAAGTTGTGCCAGTATACCTGACTGTGAACTCAAGCACCTCCTCTCTCCAAATTATATAATGCACATCCACTCATCCCCTAAGTAAAAGTAGTAGAAATTTAAAGCTGCATGTCAGTACAACAAAAAAGTAATTTTCTTGCTAATGATGTTCTTTTCTGCTCAGCTATTTAGAGATACTGGTCTGCCGAAACTAATTTATCTAAGGGTCTGGTCCTGTCATTGGTGACATCAGTGAGACAGGGTCAAATCCTGAATACTCAGGTAAAGTGGGGAAAAAAAACACCAAGCCACCACGTTTAATACCTGCCAAAACTCTTTAGACACTGACTTTTTTTAAAATTGTAAAACGTCTCACTTATCTTCCCTACACAGTGACATAATGGTAAGGATGAGCAAAGGAGCTGCCCCTCTGCTTGTCTCTTCCCTCTACAATTATACAGGTGACTGCCCTGTGACTCCAGCAGGAGTTTTGTGAAATGTAGCAGCTGGAAAGACCACCCTCTATTGTCTCTAATTAGTTATGAGCAAAAAGTGAAGGAACCTTCCAACACAAATCCAGTGCAGATGCCCCAACTTCATGCTACTACTTACTCTGGGTCATGATGCCTCAGGCTTTATTCCAAAACTTACGCAAAAACCTGAAACCACTTAAGGACAGAACAATAACATCTAAGTGTATAACAATGAGGTATTTGGAATCCTTGAAGAAAAAGTAATGGGATGCCTTAGTGGCCTAGTGGCAAACAGTCAGAATTTAGTTTTTAGTCCATGTCACCTGGCTTCCTAAATCAACAGAGTCAGGGAGTGGTTAGAAATATTTTGGGATGTTGAGGAAAGAGTCTCGTTTTTCTTCTCAGAGGTGGGCTATATGTTATATGTTTATAGATACATATTTTTTTTCTTCTTAAACTTATTTGTGTTTATACATGTCTGCTGTTCGTGTAATAAAACCAGAACTCTCCACATGGGAAACAAAGAAGAAACTATGATCAATCAAGCATGGACAAAAGGATGAGCAAAGCTGGTTACAGTGCAGTGCAGGACTCCAAGCAAAGACTGATTAGCCCTCCAAAACTTGGCTAATGCCTCAGACAGCCTGAGTGTGTGGGTCTGCTTATAAAAACGACATTCGATTTCAACCACAGTAGCTACTATAACCTCACTGTCAAGAAGTGACCTAAATCAGTTGAGAAACCCTTGACCTAAACAGAACCACTGCTATAGCTGTCCTGGTCCTTCACTAGAGAGCTTTTCCGGCACAGTAACTACCACAAATAGTGTGGGTAAAGGAGCCAGAAAGTCGCACACAAATAGTTATGCTAGTAAAACCTAGTATAAAAATACATACAACTGTGCCAGAAGAACAGATTTACTCAGCTTAACCTGGCTAATTTGGGACAGAAGGGAGGGAAAAATTTACCTCCAGGAGGGGAAAAAAAAAATCCACCACCAACAGATCCTCTTTCTCTGACGTACCTATATAGCCTGAGACTGTGCTAAAGTGGCATAGGCGCTCCTGGAGCAGAAATGTTTTTAGAGTCACTTTTAGAGAAGCAAGAGTAAATAAACATGATGCATAAGATTAACAATCATTTCACATTCAGCATTTTTTACTAGAAAGAAACCGAGAAAGTATGGCTGCAAAAGATTTTGAGTGGTCACCTAATCTGTCCTGGAGGAGCAGCCAAGCATCAACCATTCCTTGTAACTGTTTGTCTACCTGTTTCTTAAAAACCTCCTATGACAGAGTCTCGCTGAAATTCTGTTTATACTTTGCTGCTTACCCACTTCTTCAATGATCACTTACTGTTCTTTAAACTCTTTAAAGTCCTTTTTTTTTTGTTTTTTTGTTTCATAGAGAAGGAAACAGATGTCTATACCTAAAGGCTAAACCATACAAGACAGATGTGTATGCTAAAATAGTATATGTGATAGGGCTACAGAAAGACATGCAGTCTAGCAATAATCCACCCAGCTTTTATCAGTGAAGGCACAATTTCAGCCACTTCTGCACTGAAGTGATAAAGAAACAAATCAGCACTTTGCATAAAGACGATACTCTTCCCTCTGTCCCCTTCCCAAAAGGGTTCAAGATACTGGAGGATCAATTTATGATAGGAAAAAAAAAGAAATAATAAGAGTGAAACACTGGGCCAATGGAGCCTCTTTAAAGTATAGGAGAAAAAGAGAAGCCTTGATGCAAACAGAGATCAGGAACTGATAGAAAAGGTCATGTGGCTGTATGGATGCTCCCAGTACAGGCAAGGGGAGCTGGGAGATACACACAACCCCAGCATCAGATGGCAAAAAAGCCTAAGACTACTGAGGTACGTAAAGCATTATCTCAGAAAACCCTTGGCAGAGAAAGAGGGAAGACCCATGAAAATCGTTGTTAGAAGAAAGATGGGGGAGTGTGCATTATGAGGTGGGAGATGGCACGACCATGCACCACAGACATGGCGTAGCTTTCAGGAAAGAGGAGTTGTTACAGACAGCCCCTAATGCTGAGGTAGCAGAGAAACAGAGATCCTAGTTCCTTCCTGAAACCCTGGGATGCGCAACGTGCAAAAGCTGCTACGAGTGCACCTCCTAAATACACAGCAAGTGAGAGAAAAGAGTTCTGGCCATTAACAGGGAAGTGAGGGCATTTAAAACAGCTCGAAGAACAATGAGGAATAATATTTATCTCTGAAAATATTAGCACGTAGAAAAGAAAAGGGAACATTTTTATTATCTCCTCATCTTTCTGTACCAGATTTTCAAGAGGAACAAAATGTACTCATAGCATCATTGTTATTAAAAACTTTTGGCTAGAATAAGGAGCAAGAATCTTATTTTCTTCTGCTTTTCCTTTGACACTTCACAAAGGTCTCTTACTACAGAGTTAAGTATACATGAATGTCTGCCACAGCAAAAATAATAAGCACAGTTCACGACTTTAGCTTGTGTTTGTAAAGCAGTGGCACAAAATATTTTAATATTAAAGTGTTTTAATGTGATTTTAATGTTAATGCTTATTTGAAAAATTTAAACAAGCTAGGCATTAAAAAAGGCTGTGCCACTGAGCACCTCTAAAACTATCATTAAGTCATTTAAAATTTCACTTCTCCAGGCACAATTTCACAGACCCTAGAAACTGTCCTAAGCTGGTTCTGCTGCTGGGGAAAAAAAAAAAAAGGCTCCCCCTCCATTTAGACTGAAGAGATTGAGCAGAACATTAACAGGCACAAGCAGCTAGGTCTACTGCAGCCATCGGAAATGGAACAAGAGGCTGGTGGAGTGAGAAGAAAAAAACCTAGGCATCCTCAGCTGCTTATCAATAAGGTCAAAGATCTTTAGATATGGGGTTAAAGCCCATAATGTAAGTCAACAAGGGGGCTTAGGTGTGTCATCTAACTGCTCATCTAACAACTAGCTCCTACAAAAAATAAAAGGAAGTCCTGCCTTCTTCCTCTTTTCCCCATTTGTTCTCATGATCCTGTCTGATGCTTCTCCTTTAGCTGGCTAAGCCAATTCTCTCTAGGGTTATAGCAGCATACCTGAGAGCACAAAGGAACAGAGCATGTGTCCAGAGCTGAGCAACACCACCACTCGTTTTATAGCTAAATTAAATTGGCTAAGATGTGCTATCAAGCCACACTCAGGACATTAGGTTTAGGGTTTGGTAATTTTGGCTTGCTTTTTTTTTTAAACATTCAGTTAGCATTTAACAGATACACAGCTTACTTATCATAACAACAGAATTATATATACTTGTGCAGCTATGACTGCATAACCGTGCCATTCACCAGCATTTGAGATCAACGAAACCTTATGTATTGCCATATTGCTACACAATGGAAACAAATTTATCTGGACACATTATGTTTTGCCTTTATGACCTCATATTCGTTGTTTAATGTACAGCTTCACTGGTATTGTCTTTTGAGAGATACTGTAAAAAAACCCCAAATATAAATACTTACAGTTCCAGGCCTTGTGAAGTCAATACTATGTGCTACACTTTGTCTCATCTGATTGCTAAACAAGCGAACACAAACACTTTGAAGATACTCTGGTGTGATCTAAAAATTAGGAAACATAAGGAGAGAACAGGATTATATAAAACTTACACTTTCTACCAGACAAGGTTTTCTATACTAAAGGTTGTTTGGTTTTTATTTTTTTTTAAAGATGGCAGGAAATCACACACCTGAGACTCATTGGTGCAAGCACAAGGTGTATACTGCAACTACAGCTCTGTTCAGAAATTAAGAAAACTGTAAACTCTCTTCATAGTTAAGCAAATCACAAGACTAACGCTAAACACTTTCAGAGAGTCCAGAAGAAAAATGGAATTTGTCACACCTGTGTTTGCACACAGATTTTCCTCAATCAAATGATTCGTTTTCCAACAGTACGTATGAAGCAGTTTTGTGTTTTAGACTTAAGCAACGATATGCTGACGTCTTGTCTAGCTAAAGAGCAGAACCTACATAACTCTTCTGTACAGCAGATAGAATAAATATGAATGACACAGTATAGGACTTTGTGTTTCAATGCAAAACATCTCAGTGCCTTTAGGTTTTTTGTTTTGGGAAATCTACACCACAGCAGAACTGCCAAATTTCAGAACAGCTACTAGCTTCCCCAGAACAGAGGTGAGAGGGCTGAGATTATAGAAAGAGGAACGGGAACACTTCTGATATTCTCAGGCCCACAGCAAGACAACAGAACCCTTCATATTCAGGATGCTGTAACTTCAACGTGATTTTATTCAGTACCCAAGTCCACTTTAAATTAAAAAATGACAGAAACCAAGATTCACAACGAAAGAGCACCCTCAGCTGGACACGTCTGGGAAGGATCAAATGACTGCCCAGCACAAGGCTTACAAGGGAAATTAAACAAGCAACCGCAACAAAAGATAAGCAGTGCCTGGTTCCTCCCCCACAGAAGGTAAGAGGGTATCACCTTGGAGAGCACTGACGTGTGAAATGGGAGGCAGCAAATGAACGATGATATGTTTTTTATTGTTATCGAAGCTCATGTGAGCAGATACCTTTTCTAATCTGCTGTAAAGCAAAATCCACACCTACAGGTAAATTCTTCCTGTGAACAGACAGAGATCTCAGATGCAGAGTAACAAACTACAAGATGTTCACGCTGATGACAGGGGGAAGGTACATACTGACTTATCAGCAGGCAGCACAGGGACACCTAGGTCATTCTCCCAGCTAACAATTCACAGTTCCATTAAAACCACCTAGAGGCCACTAACATCTGCCATAAAAATAATCTTCAGGTTATACAGAAGCTACAGTGCAGAGGCATGATCGCAGAGAAGAGCGCACAAAAGATGAAGCATAAAATCATCTTTGTATAAAAATTACCCATAAGAAAGTTGTACCTTCTCTGGCCATGTACGTGGCCCATTTCACACAGTGAATAACTCATTCACTCCTACCCCAGTTCCCTTTACCAATTAAATTAACAAGTTCAGCTTAGCAGAACAAAGAGTGAGGCTTTTCATCACCAAAATTTTGGATGAGAAGATCGTTTATACCACAGTGTAACTGAAACCCGATCTGGCAGCAGTTTTAAACATACAACCACCTCTGACGGGCTGGATTGCGGTCAGTAATCATAATAATGCCCTCTAATCATTGCTGATGCCAAAACTCAAACGGGGACTCTCACAAGAGATCTGAGATGTCTTGTGAGATGGTCATTGTTTCTTCAAGATTTCAAGATTACACCCATCTTCTGCACTACCTTTACCCTACTACACAGGGGCAATAAAGAATATCTCATCCAAAGTGCTGTGTTTCCGTAGTAAAGAGACACAGTACTTACAGAAATGCTCATAACTACAATGTTAAATTCACATTTTAGTGGCATTCTCTCTCTGTTTTCCAAGGAGTGAGGGAAGCATCCGAGTAATCTCTTACCATCTTCCCATTGACCGTGGCCTCCAAGGAATCCACCAGCTCTGCAGTGACACCAATGAGATTATGGTAGTCTGCCTGCATTTTGTTAAATCGTTTCAGGTAGGTCATGGTCCTGTGCTCAGATTCCACTAACTGTTGATGAAGATGTTGCAATATTTCTGTCAAGAGAATAATAAAAAAGAAATAACATTACCTTTTCAACTGAAAGGACAAAAGAACCCACAAGCATTTTTACTGCTCCGAAGGGACAACTTCAACTGCTGCTATGGAATTACTTTTATCCAAAGGGTGGAATTTCACCGCCAGGTTAATTCCATACTACTAGTGTGATTTCATTTCATCGCCACAGGTATGAGTATTTATTTTGCTTTAATTGCCCAAAGAACCAAATGCTTCACAGTTCCAGCAGCAATACAACAATTAGACAGTGAACTTCACTGAATATATTTGTGAAGAGCATACTGTTTTAAAAGTATGTTAATACAAGAAGGTTCATGCTATCAGAGACAAAACAAGGCTGTGGGTGTCGAATCGGGATGACACACAACAAAATGCAGCTCAGACTTGGTTCACTGAACTTGCTACCTGCAGATGAGATTCATGCACCATCTTATGCATTCACTAAAGCAACAGCAGGTAAAAAACATTATCACACAGAGCAACTGAAAAGGTCAAACTGCCACTTCAAAGGTAAAACAACAGAACAGGACAGGGCACTACCCAGAGATTCCTGCCAGTGTTTGTTAGATTACACTGTGAGGCTGAGTGTTTTCTCCAGTTACGTGCTAGAAAGAGACCACTGATACTTAGGTTATGTTGTGCTTTGCTTATTTCAGAGTAAATAGGAAGTCTTTTAAGAAAAATGGTACAATTCACAGAGGGGAAAAAACCCCAGCATCCAGGCTATCCAGTTCCTCATCTGCTATTAAAATATTCACTGAATTCTTCAAAGTTGCAGGGAATTCTCTACGTCATTCTCTACTTCTACACAAAACTTTTCAGGTGATTCCATCGTTTACTGGTTGATGGTAAGCTATACTAGTTATTTTCAGAAACGGAAGATACTAAAAGTAACTCCAGTTTTTCTTTTATGTCTAAATAAATAAAAAAAAAGAGTTACATTCCTTGTACATTTTCTTCCTTTGGATTCAATTACTTTGGAGACGAAAGAAGCAAACTAAGCATCAAAATCTGTATCCTCCATCCCAGTCTCAGACCGAGCCAAATTAGCGTTCCACATGGAAGTCAGGCACAGAATCTGGAGCTGTGTACTGCAGTGCACATCTTCATGACTGGACAAAACTATGAAGGGAGGCACAATAATTATATTGCTACTGCTAATGTTTATGTATTTTGCTAGCACATTATGTTTTAAATTAGTTTGCTGAGAAGCCAGTATTGCTCTAGTGTTGTGCAAATGGCATTGCGCCCGTCTCCAAACAGACTGAATATTTACCATAGGACTTTCTGTTAAATGATGGGCAGGAATCAGCTTGACCACAAAGTTCCAGACAGAAGCAGGATTTGTTTTCACAGATTTAAAAAATCTTGGGTTTAGAGTAGAGCATTCCAAACAGCTCAATATGACACAGTTTAGGTCCAAACAAATTAAGTAGCTAAGATGCAAAATTGGAAACCAGACAGAAATAGTTCCTATTCCCGGATTTGAACAGATTTATCCCACAATCTTTGAGGAAACCTTAGCCTTCTTTCATGATTCACTGTCTCTCTCCATAAGGACGTAGATCACATGTTCCTGTAACACAGAAACATTGGGAAAAATAACTGATATAAGTAGAAATCTTCAGGATCTTCATTAGGAGAACCCTAAGCAGTACAAAGTTTCACTGCACAGTTATGCTCCGTGTTTAAAAAAACCTCAGCATATACAACGGGCTTGGCTGAGCATTAAGGTAATAGCTTGCAGCTATGGCAAAATAGCCCAGGAGAATTTAGTTGTAGTTATTTAAAAACTGTCCCTTGCCATTTGCTCCCTCGGTCTCTGAACTCAGGCATGAAGCTGGCTGTCCCAGTGCAGCTGGAACAGGGGTGGGCATCTTCAGCAGAGGGGAAAAATGGGATGTGCTGCACCAGCACCACGGCTTATCTGGTAGAGCCTTCACAAGTTGTCATCCAGAACAGCGATCTAGATATATTGCAGGTAGTGATGTACTAATCATGCACAAATATCTGCCGTACAGCTTCCGACAAACCGCTTAAAAAAGCAAAAAAAAAACAACTTGTGGACATTAGAGACACAAAACTGCCAGGAAAATACTATTAGAATAGAACTGTTCGTAAAGATTTCATTGCAAATTAAATCAACCAAAGTCATTAGTCAGCTCTATGAATTTAGACGTTAGAAATTGCTTTAAAAACTTGTCACATCTTACAGATTTTTAGAGTTTCTGAAATAGGCTGCTTTCACCTAATTTATATGAAAAGCAGTAGATGGCAGAACGGCTTATTTTTACTTTCATAAAATTTAGCAAAATTATCTTTTTAATGGGATCTTTTAGAGCAAATGTACATTAATAGACTTTGGCTATAAATTGACAGTCTTAAAATAAAGCATGGAATACAGAGAAGGCACATTTTCTTAATTCTAATCTGTATTTTTTCAAAATTTATGAGTAAAGGAAAAAAAAAGTTATTTTACTCTCACAGCCTCCTTCCCCTTAAGAATGGCTGCTTTCTGAGAATCGTTCATGAATCACAGCATTCTGCACCTGCAGAATTTGTGACTGACACCTGATATCAAACTGGAAATCAAGTCACTTTTATGATATTTTTCTTTTACTTTCTTGGATGGAGTCAAAACTGGTGTGAAATAACAACAGAAGCTGAGACAGGGCACAGATCCTCTTCAAATCCAGCAAAATGCATTTGGAAAAAAAAAACAAAACCAAAACAACCCCAAAACCCCCACACTAGAACTGCTCCCAGTAACATTAAGTAATCTTGCTGAGAGTCTCAAATTTTTACAATTCTTTAAGCTGTTAAAACCATCTCAAAGGCAATCAATTCATCAACTTAAAAATCAGAAGAGTTAAGATAGAATAATTTGAGTTGTCTTTGGAAGCTTCCTTGATCATAATCATCCAACTTTGATTTCATTTTTATTTCAGAGCCATCACTGCTAAACTGCTACCATGGCTTTAATATGAGACAGCTCCAAAACAAGAGCATTTTTCTACACTAATAAAGATTCTGAGAGCAACCATTGCACAAAACTAGCCACTTTCTGACACTTTATTCCTTTAGCTAGATGAAAAAATCGGAATACATTTTTATTTAACTGTCATACAGCACATTTGATTCAGAAATTTCCAGTGGATGTATCTAGAGCGTGACTTTCACTGAGGAAAGTTGGAAGCACCAAGCCACAAAACATAAACCTACTCATAATTTGCTTGCTTTTCATAGCCCAGTGGGGAAAATTTCCAGTGATGAAAATTTATCTTCCAACTACCATCAACCGGAAAAACTACCTAACCAAAACTCAATGCAGCTCCTGAATGCTAGCCTTGGCAACTAGGAATCAGGGTCCAACTTACCCCTTGCCTGTTAAATCCAGGGATTATCAATTATAAACACTGGTCTTTACTGAGAAAAGAGAGTCAAGGAGAGGAATCACAAAGTCTTGACATATCTTGCATTTTTTATATCACTATCTTCTCACACATAATTAATTTTATTAAAAAAGGAAAAATACTTCATTAAAGTTTCTCTTCCCAAGAGGGCAAGAAGCTTGTATCATTGACAGGGAGCTGATCCAAGTACAGATATTAAGGAAGAGCTGGTCCTGCGCCGCCTCATTTCCCCTTTGCATTCCTCCCATATCCCCATAACCAAAAACAGCATTCCTGCAGACGGATCAAAGACCTACCAGTCCAGGTAAGAATTAATATTTAGTTGCTTGTTTAAAATGTTAAATCATGGCCACTCATTGAGTCAGGATAAGGGAGAAGGAAAGAGTGCCTTTCAGAAGCAGTTCATTTAAGTCACCTTGCAGCAGCAGTCAAGCTGCACCCGTCAGAGAGTAACACAACACATTTGGCTTCTCTCTTTCCCTCACCGAGACACAACTTCCAACACTGACAAATACTTTTTCATATGATAAGCTTATAGAGGAGGTAGGGAAAGTTCTGGACCTAATACCTACCAGAACCATTACCCATCTGTGGAGGAAAAGAGGGGAAAATAAAGGACAGAGGACTAACCTCCTGGTTTAGGAAGATACAACATACAGTAAAGCCTGTGACTCTGCCAAATGAAGATGTTGGCACAAGGCATCACCTGAACTACTGCAGCATGTTTCTATCAGTATTCTTGTCTGCTTTCTCATGTATGTAATGGCCAAGCCTTTTTAACATTTTAACCTCAGTTCGTATGAGCAGTCAAGGAGTTACACACATGCACATAATTCCACAATAAGCTTTTATCTCTAAGTGAGAGATTGGTCGTTATCAATTATGGCAACGTACCTACACTGCAAACACGCTTCCTGAACCTGTCCTTGCTCTCTCTGTCTCTCTAATCTCAGCCCACTCTCACATACCTTGCCAGAAGAACCGACTCTAGCCAGGTTGAGTTCCTGCATAAAATGGGGTGGAGCTCTCCGCAGAGGGGAGCTGCAGGTCCCAAGAGCTGCTGTCAGACATGAGGCTTCCTTAGGTGACACCAAAACCTTGCTCTTAGAAGAGGCAGCAGTTGCCTTGTCTCCTTCTTGCTTACCTCATTCCCATAAAAATGACTATTCATATTCTAAACTGACATCTTTCCACATTAATAGTCATTCAGACTATAGCAAATCTTGACAGGCGGATAGGTCACACTTGACCTTCTTTTGTGCAGCAGCCTAACACACTTCTTCCACTCTCCCCTCTCCCAAAACAGTGGAAGAGTGGCTGTGAACTCATCCACAGATTTGTAATGAGGCAGTGAAAGGGACAGTAGCTGAACACACTTCCAAATACTTCATTCCCTCCGTTTCTGTTAGCACAGAGGACTCACAAAAGGTCTGAAGCTCTCTGTGCAAGATGCCAACCATTCTGCAATTCTTCTCTTTCCAGCCAAACTGGAAACATATGGGAGAGCTGTAAGTTAAGCAGAACTGCCAGACAGATGGCTTTGAAAGTCATACAGGTATTAAAGTTTTTTAGCAAATAGGTAAAAATCCAGATTGTAGCAGGTTAATCAGGAAAAGTAAACACACTAAACTCTCCAGGACACCCTCAAGAACATACGAACCACCCCACCCAAACCTGAAGTGCTTCTCTATGCCAGACTAATGACTGCCAACTATTTACAAGAGGCTGTTTTCAGGACCCTTTGCCATACTGGTCTTCATTCATGTGTTGCCTATTAATTTTCTTTGTGTTTCTCCTTCACTGATAAAGTAAATATTCTCCAACAGTGCATATGTACTGTGGGTCCCATGTGATCTGAACAGCATACTGCAAAAATAACGGCTCAAATCCAAAACTTTCATACAAGAGAGGCCTCAAGTAACCTTTATGGAAAATCCAAACTGACTCAACCTCCAAGGCACGTAACAGATCTACAAATAAAGGCTGACCCGCATGCATTCAATGCCATGACAGTCCCTATACTTGTACAAAGCACAGAATCTGTCCAAATAAAAAAGAATTAGGCCCCAAATAATTCAGGGCCGATCATGAAGTTATTTGTTTTTAACCAGAGTATGGAATTACTGCTTTCAGGAAAGTCCACCACAAACAAAAAGAGTAATTTCTGGAAGAGAAAAAAAAGACCACAAAGATCTTTCTATTATTCAATGAAAGTCGAATGCAACACAAGGCACAAAATAACAAAGGAAATACCTGGAACTCACAGTGAGAGATGAGCCTAACTTCCTCTTTAATTCAATCAACAGATATTAAGTCCTCAGTGTAAAATTACTGATTAAAATATCTCAAGAGGAAAAGTCATTGTAGGAACCCAGCTGGGCTCATACAATTCCCTACCGATAAAGTGAACACAAAGTCAAGTGAAAAAAATTTATGTAAGGGAGTTGGGAACCTCAAGTTCTGTTTATTGAACTGATTTTTAAAAGGCATATATTTCAAGTACCATCAGCATCTAATGTTCAGTGCTGAAATTATTATTTTTAAAAGGACTCCAAGGCACTTACACACTTAAGTATGTATGAACAGCTTACCTAAAAATGCAGCACATCAGAGAGCCATATTTAAATTAATACATACTTATTCAAGAGATACCAATACATACTATTGTAGGAGTTTAAACAGAATAAGTGAATAGGAACAAAATCAACTTTGTCTAAGATCATCAGTATAACTGAACGAGATTTGAAGTCTGGAGGATGCAGACAGGCATAAGCAGGTATGGGAAAGGAATCTGAGGAAACTTACTTTCATCATAACTACAAATGGAGAGCTGGTATGCATTTCGTACAGAGTTCTCTACTTGTTTTTACCATATTTCAGGACAGAATAGACTTAAAATACAAATCCTACTTCTAGGCCCCCTCCCATCTCTAGCACATGCCTATGCCCAACCCTACTGACCTCAAGCGGTTAAGCAATGACTATCACCAAGACAAGGGTCTGGATTTCAAGGGATTTTTTTACCATGCATCACTAGTTTCCCTGTCATTGCAGGTGTACTTTCCCCTACTATTATAATCCATAATAATCTTACAGAATTACCCTTACCACATGTCAGCATTTACCTTTGTTGCATTGTCCATTCTCCTTCTGTTGCACAAATAGGAGCAGTTCAGGAAAATGTGGATCCTTTCAGGGCGTGTTTGTTCCACAGACACAGAATAAGAAACTCAGCCAACTGGCAAACCCAACTGAGCCAAATACTCCTACTGTCCCAGGCAACAGCCAGTGCCTGATGCTTCACAGGAGAACAAGAATAAATTAATCGATAATTAATATATAAAAATCTCATAAGTGCACAATGTACAATGTTGCATGGAGACTTGAGACTTTTTGCTGGCCTTCAAAGATACCAGATCCAGCCCTGATGTATAAGATACAGTAACTCCAGTCCAAACATCTTAACACCAAAATCAAAAGTCAAACTGCTGGTTTTACATAAAATCAACAAATATGCAAGTGTTTTAGGGCAAGTGATACTTTATACCTAAGAAACATTCAGGGCTCAATTAGGATCCAGTCCATTACTCCACAAAGAGGATTAAGAAGAGAGAAAGTTTTCTTCAACTGTTCTATGCCAGACTCCTACACAAACCTCCGTAACATGGGAGTGAAAGCAGTGTTTTGATCACTGCTCCCCATCCTGGCAAACGGGCAGGAATGGAACAGAAGGAATACAATTTCCAGCTCATCATTTGATACCACCACAGCAACATGCTGCCTTAGAATAAAGTAAAATATACCAGGAAAAGGACTTCCAACTTCTTTTTTTTTTTTTAAAAAAAAAAGGGAAAAAAAAAAAAAAAAAGCAGACTCCAGTTCAGTTCAGCTCTCTTTACCTTGCCTTTAACTGTACCGACCAAAAATGGAGTAGATAATTACTCATATAGGTAGGTAGTTTGCAAATTAGCCCTGACAACACAGCATAAACTATATTGTTAGCAAAACAATACAGTCTGAAGCACAAGCCATTTAATAAACCAATAATTTCTGGAACCTTTAAAAGCCCTGGAAAACTTTCAGCTAGTCCCTGAAATGGTTAATTGAAGAGATTAGTGGCTTTACAAATGCTAAGAAAGAAATCAGGCCAGGTCGGTGCCTTGGGGTTTATCATATGATAAACATGCAGCTTCATATGCATCTATACACTGCCTTTACGTAAGTTTTGAAAAAGTTTGTTTTTGCATGTGGAATATAAACAATGTTTTCTATCATACAAACACTGAACTGCAATGTTACTGCAATTCTGCAATAAATCTTATCAGCACACTCTTCCAATAAATTATGCTGCCTCTTTATCGTAATTCTAATTATCTTCAAAGTGTTTTCTCCAAAGGATACAAATAAAGTGAGAAGCCGGGGAGTCTGTCTGGCTTTGAGAGTCAGAGACAGGAACCTTTCCAATCTTGTCCTTAAATCCAATGTCCAAGAATCCTTGAAAAGCAAAACAAATCATGACAGCTGTTAACCAAATATGTACACTCTGCTGAAAGTACTGTTTAGATCACAGCAACCTTCCACTAGTAAACAAGGCAGCCAGCATTGTATTGAAAAGATTTTCTCTTCACTGTTACTGCACTGTTACTGAAGTGAATGTGTTTGCTAGCTACCCGCAAAACCATATAGAAGTTAGAAGAGTTCAGTGTTATTCCTAGACAAGGATTCTAAAAACAAAATGTAGCTTTATTTCAAGTGTAAAACTACCATATAGTGTTGGTGCCTTGTATGCACATCCAACAAGTGCCCCTAAATTAAAAGTACCTTTAAAACACAAGCAACTTGAAAAAAACCCTAAAAGATAAAAAGATGAAAATTAATTTTAAATTTATTAAATAGAGTATGAAATGAACAAATTTCCATTGCTCAGTTTTCAAAAAGTAATCACTGTAGTCATCTTACACTCCTAACAAAATCTGGGAATTGTAAAATTTGTCAGGAACAACTGCGAAGTGTCATGCCAGGACAACAGTGATCAGGGTACAACAATTCTAAAATAGGGATTTGGAGAAAAACAACTCATTTATGAAAAATAGACCAATGTATCAGCTACTGTCTTCTGCCTGACATAGCATCTCGTAAGCACATGAAAATAATAATTAAGGAAAAAAGCCAAACTACACCTGAGAATTCACTGAATGCTCATTTCCTCCATTTCAAACTTTCAGTTAAGCTAGTTTCTGCTGGATGAAAAGCCAGCCAGCAGATGAAAAAGCAGTATCTTCCAACAAGTAGCAGGAGCTTCCTAAATTTACTGCTGTATATGTCTATGTTGCAAGCTGTTCTCACAGCTCAAATTTGCCCTTTATTTCACCACGCTCGTACAGAATTTACTTGCTGCATTTACCAGTTCGGTACCCAGAGAGTGGTGCACCACAGTATGTTGTATATTACCAAAGGAACCATGTCTCCTACAGAGAGGAGTGTATATTATTTTTCAAGATGTATAACACAAACAGACAGGAACTCCAGCTATATAAAGCATCAGACGCCAGGAAAAAAAAATATGCCGTAAGAACACTGCTTAGTGGACTGGTGACTCACTGCTGTTCTTTCTCAAACGTAAAACAGTCTGTGTTTCAACACTAACATGGAATGAGCTGTACAATTCCCACAAGAAAATATGCGTGACTGTGGACTAAGAGCTGGGACACTGGGTTACTATGAATAAACCTGAGCATCTCGTCTTAGATAAGGCATTCAAAAAAAAAAAAAAGCTGCTAAGATAATTAAAAAAGACTAGTCATAGCCCATCTCTGAGGTCAATGAGTATATCTCATTATTTATAGCTAGTCCCAAAGGAAAATGGCAGTATATGCCTTTTTTTGGTATTAAAATGGAGCTTCTCATCAGCTGGTACATCCAAAGTCAGCCCAAGGGCAAGTATCACTTAAGCTTTGATTTGATATCAAAAAGCATGTGGTAGCAATGCAGGCTGAAGATATCTCTTCCCATCACAGTAACTGCCCACAGCTTCTTAGATAAAGCAGCAAAACTGTCCACGTGGCAGGATGGTGAAGCATTTCAAGCACATAACCCTGCAAAATAGCATACATATTTTACAAACAAATTTGTGTATGCACATGTGTGCGTATTGGGTGCTGTATAGACACATATTCACAGGCAATAAAGCAGACCAGTTCCTTGATCCAGTCCAAGTACAACTACATAACCAGCCGTTTCCAGCTTAACCAAAAAGTTAAGGCGCTGTTTTGCACCACAGGAAGAAGCTGTCAGCAGGTGAAATGGTGGCTGTACCTTCCCCATAGGTATTGCCATCAATACTTTGCAATGTCAAACCACAGCTCTGCACATCATCCCCTAACCGTCTTCCTGCACGTTGCCCAGAAAGCAGTCAATGTAAGGGTGTTTCATTCCCCTTCATCAACAGAATAACTGTAGATTTCATCACATTGATGGTGCCCCTGCAAATGAGATCTATTTTGGAGTTCAAGCATACTAACTTTTACACTCTCTTCTCACCTTGTACGTGGAAGCCTAAGAACTGAACTCTGTAACAGCCGTTCAAAGGCAAAGGCAAAAACCTATTTAACAAAAGTTAACCAAAAAAAAAGGCCTGTGGCAAGAGTCACCAAACCACTAAATGCGGCCACACTCTACAGCTATGCTCTTCCAGCATTTTATTATCCTTTTTGGAGCGGTGGAGAAGAGTCTCAGAACACAGACAACAGAGAGTCATTTTCTGTTACTTATAAACTTGACTTTTTCTTCTCCACATTAAATGAAGTTGCTTCAGTCTCCTTATGCCTAGTTATCATGTTTGAAATCCACCTATATATACACAGATAGTGGGGATGGGAAACGCACTCAAAGCAAGTAAGTAGACTCGAACTACTATGTAGTGATTCGCAGAAGCATGTATATTTCAGGGTTGCATGGAAAGGAAGGAGGGGTAGCAATTCTTACACGTGGACACAAAGCCAGAATACCATTTAGGACTCAAATAAATATATTTAAGACGGTACTCTTATTGATAGCGCTCTCACAACCCTTCCTCCATTAAATATATGTTTCTTTATGATTGTACGGTTTCTGTTAAATTACAAAACTAAACATCTATCACCTCATGAGACAAATCATCATAAATACCATCTCTGCAAAACAGATACTTACCTGGAAAAGCTCTTTAAATGAAGGATGTACCATGGGATTCGGAACAAAAGGCAAAGCATAGAAGGGAAGAAACTCTGTAGTCTGGCTCAGTGCAGCTCCTTTTGTTTCCAGGTATGCTTTAAAATGAGAAATCCTTTCCTCAAGCTCAGCTTTGTCCTAGGAAATAAAGCAGCATATTTATTTAAAAAACTACCACTCTGAATGCACTGTAAAGCTGCCAAATACAAGCAGTGACTTAAATACATTGATATCAAGTTTGAAATCCCAGAATATTTGTTATCTAAAAAGCAACATTTATTTAACTAGAGAGCATTATATCTTGTTTTCACTGCTCAAAACAGAAAGTTTAAACTGATGTTTAAGCATCATCCAGGTCCAATGAAAGAAGAGAGGAACAATTGCTTTTTGAATGTAAATTATTCCTGCCTACTTCAGACTAGATTTCTAAAGCAGAGTGCCATTTCCTCACTCAGGGCAGACAGGAAAACACCTACTTTAGACATGCTTTATTTCAGTGATAAGTGCAGAACCATAAAATCCATTCATACAGCACAAGGAAGGGGGGAATGGGAGCAGGCGCACAGAACAGACCAAAAGCTCCTTAGAGGCTGGAAAACACAATGAAGGCATCTAAATACTCCTGTAGCAGCTGATAGGTGTGAGGCAGGAGCTATTAAGCCCTGGCTGATCTGGCTGACTCCAGGCTACCTAAATGTCTCTTCATCATAAAAGTCCCATGTGACAGAGATTTTATTTTATGACAGCTTGGAATTGTTGTTTTCAATATGATATATTAAGCTGGTCAAGATTCAGCTTTCTGATTCATCAGAAATGTTTATATTTCAACACACAGCTTCAGCCCAAACTGGAAGCAAAATAAGTGTTTTAAGAATCTCCGATAGATTACAATCAAAGCTTTGAAAGTATCAGCATGCTGATATTTTCCAAATTAAAAAATGTCAGGAGCTCTAAGATAAGGACACCTCTGAATTCCATCACTGTACTTCACAATACAAGGGGTCTGGTTCAACTAAAATGCAGACTGTGGCCCAAAAACTGGCTACATATATTCTGCACATTCTTCTTACTAAACATCCCATCCTCATCCACACTAAAGACAAATAAATGAAGTAAAAGAAACAAAAGCAATTTGAAGTTTCAATTGTGAATCAAACTTACAGGTTTTCCCATAGAGTGTTTTAAGAGGTAGGTGGCAAAGTAGACGTGAAGATAGAACTCCAGCTTCTGAGCAATCGGTTCATCGTCCCTGACTGAAGATGATATATGCTCCTCCCAGAGCCGGAAGAAAACTTTCTGCTCACCATTTTCAAATGCTGTAAGCAGATCTTTCTGCAAAGGGCAAAAGCATTCAGTGAAAAATCAAACACAGAAGAGGTATGTTTTTTCAACAGTAGGTTAGTGAATGAAGAATTCAAGTGCCATCTGAAGACTTTGAATTGAAAGTTTTATGCAAAATCTCTCATCATTCAATGACCAGCCAAATAGTCTTTGTACACCTATCTTTATTATCTTTGAGAACCTGAATCAACCATCAATACAAGAAATAAATCCCAAATTTGCACGCATGTAGATCTGGGGACCCATTTTTACAATAACGGAAAAATAAATGCCTACAGTGTGTGAAAATCAGTTTTATCAAAGTACAGCAAGCTAAAAACCTGAAATAGTGTGAACCAAAACTACTGTCTCAGGTTCAAAAGGACTGGAGTTCTGCAAAAAAAAAAAGCAACCAAACTTGCTGTAATAATAATTCACATGGTCGTTAGTGGCCTTTAACTGTTTTTAGTGTAAAAGATGCATTACCTGAACAGGCAAAGCTTTGGAATCTCTTGAGGAAACACCTGCTGGTTTAGGCAGTGGCTTCCCTTTTGTTTTACATTCCTTTGTAAATACTTTCACAGTTTCTTCAAATTCAGCAAAATCCAAATACTGCAAGACAAAAACATACAGCAGCAATATTTTTTTAGATTATTAATGATTTAATGAGTGACCCATAGATTGCCAAAGTCCTTTAAAGTTTCCTTGTAGCAGGGTCCATAAATGCCAAAGACTACAGAGCAACAAACCAAGAACTGGTACCTCACATGGCAGGAAACTACTGTCAACTAAATTTCCTCCTGCATCCTAGAGAATAGTACTGACAACCGAGCACATCCCCTCTGAAAGAACGATGCCCCTTGATTTAGCCATTAATTTCATTCAACCAAAGAAGAAACAGAACTAAAATCCATTAAGGCTATACCTTGGTTGAAGAAACAAGTAAATAGCTTCCTCACAAATAATGTTCTCAGAGGGCAGAATTCTTAAGTGTGGCTCTCATCTCCACAGCAGCAGCCAGACAGCTTGAATTCTAAGCCAGGTCACTCATCTGAAGCTGTGCAAGCCAAATTAATAACAAACTAACCCAGCGCTGTTCTTCTGAGAACAGAGATAAACGGGCCTGCCTCTTCCTCCCACTCTGTACAGCCTTTATATTACATAGAACTTTCTCCTCCTCCCTTCATCTCAGGAGTCTTAGTTATTGGTTGCTGAGACAAGACATTACATTTCGTTTTGCAAACTTGATCTGGATGCCCAACATTGCTCCAGAGAACAAGAATTGTTTACTTTCTTCAGGGTTAACATAAACAATAGTATAGCAATGATTAAATACCTAAACCTCTTGTATAGATTTTCTGAGATCCACAAAAATACCTAAATTGTGTAGGATTCCGCCATTTGGTAGACTCTTTAGGCAGAAAGTAACTGTCCAGGCTTTCATCAGACAACCTGGTGAAAGCCGGGCACAGTGACAGCTGACTGCTGCTTCCAATCACCTCTCTGCAGGACTGGCATCCGCGGAACCCTGCGGTAGGCTGGGTCACACAAGCACACAAGGCAGGGGGGTCAGGTTGTTGGTTTGGTGTTCACCGAGGGCCCTAAACTAGGCTACCAACACAGTGTCGATCAAAGAAATGAGACAGTAACAAACAGCAGAGATCACAGTTTGTGCTCTTGTTCCAAAACAAAAATACCCCATTTTAGCCAATTTATTCAGAAGGCTGAGGTGCAGATTACCAGAGGCACCCGCCCTTCAAAGTTTGTCTCTCACTGTCCTTTTCACAGGACTGTTTCACACTTCAGAAGAACTTCTGACTACTCTTATGAGCAATATGGGCAGAAGAGTGCCTCGCTGGAAAATCCTGCTTAGACATTAAACCATGGAGATCAGCGGTCTCAGGACTTCAGCCTGGGCTTCGTCAGCTCCAGGGTTTTTATATGCCTCTGTGATTTTATACACATATGGAATGAGGTGGCAGCTAAACATGTTTTAAGATCTCATCTTTATCACAGATCGGACCTGAGCCCCAAAGTTGTCTGTGGATCTAACCAACATAACTGTTCCTTTAACGAAAGGCTCATTTGCAATGAACAATATATAACCACAGAATCACAGAATCTTCTAGGTTGGAAGGGACCTTAAAGATCATCTTGTCCAACCGTCAACCTAATTTTGACAAAAATAAACACCCACACAACAAACAAAAAGCAACACCATCACTAAACCATATCTCCCAGCACCACATCAACCCGTCTTTTGAACACCTCCAGGGATGGGGCCTCAACCCCCTCCCTGGGCAGCCCATTCCAATGTCTGATCGCCCTTTCGGTGAAAAAATTCTTCCTAATATCCAGCCTGAACCTCCCCTGGTGTAACTTGAGGCCATTTCCTCTAATCTTGTCACCTGTGACTTGGGAGAAGAGACGGACCCCCACCTATCTACAACCTCCTTTCAGGTAGTTGTAGAGAGCAATAAGGTCTCCCCTCAGCCTCCTCAATTCTAGATTGATTTGATGTTTGACTGCCGGCATTTAACAGATATTGAGCCCTTTTAATTTACAGAGCATGACAGGAGTCAATATGATTTCAGGGTGCAGCAAACACTTGGCCAGTCAAATAACTCCAGAATTTAAACAACAGTTACAATGCCTGGCTCTGAATAAAAGCATTATGAAATTTTGCCTTAGTCATTTCAACCAAAAAAAAAAAAAAAGAAAAGAAAAGGAAAAAGAGAGAAAACCAACCTCTCTCACTAGACCAAGTAACTCAGCTTCGTAAGCTAGAACATCACCCATCATTAAGTGTTACTACTACGTCTCATCGTCGATAAACCTAGAATATTGTAAAAGAGAGGAGCGTCAGCAGACAGCACAGCGGTTCACACAGCCCCACGCAGCCCACCCACCCACAGCCCGTTAGCCATCTCATCTCCAAACAGACCGCATCGGGAAGATATCCCCCCGTAAGGCACCTCCAAAGAAGTTTCGACACCGGTCCTCCCCGATGCGGGCCGCTGCTCTCGCCAGGCCGCGGGACGCTCACACCGGCTCCTCACACAGTGGGTCGGGACGCTGCGGCCGCCTCCTCAGGGCCGAGAACACGCGGCCCTGCCGGCTTCTGAGCCCAACAGCTGGAAGGAGAGGGGCGAANNAGGAGAGGGGAGAGGCGGACAAACCCGGAGTGACACCGGCACCGGCGCGACCGCCCGGCGCGCTCTACCTGCCCCGCCGCCCCACGCCGCCGCCTTCTGTCGCCTTGGCAACCTCGGCCTCACTCCCGCGACGCCACGCCCCTTCCCCCCGCACCGTGATCCCTCTCAGCCAATCCCAGACCGGGAAGGGCGCGTCACGTGACGGGGGAGGGTTCTCCGCCGCGCCGGCGGGCAGCGCCCCCTGGAGGGCGGAGGTGGAGCTGCAGCCTCCCGCCGGTGGCGCTGCGGGTTGGGCTTGTCTGTAGGCCTGTAGCTTTCAGATGCGCAATTACGCGATTCCTTAATTGCAGCTGAACGCTGATCCTGCAGTATTTGCCCCCCGCCGCACCCGCCTCTGAGCACCGCCCTCCCTGAGGGGGTGGAAGCACCACAACAGCTCGTGGCCGGGGCCGCCTGCTCCACTTACCTCACAGCTCAGAAGGTTCCCTTGAAAAAAAGATGTCGGGCAAAACCAGGCAGGGCCTTGCCGAGACTGAGCACTGCACGACGAGCCTGAACCACAGCTGGGGTGAGGGACGCTGAGATCGGCCCCGTGGGTCGTGCCTTCCCTCATGGAGGCCTGTGCAGAACAAGCAGGAGGATTGGCCAAACCCCTTATCGAGGCTTTGTCCCATTTTTAATTCTCAGTGGTGTTAATGAACCCTCTAGCCACTAACACCCAAGTTGTCTAGCTAGACACAGCAAAACGACATTGTGTCACCAGTGGTGCCCTGCCTGGGGATTTGGTCTCACCCCGAGCAGCTCTGGTGTCCACCGTGAACACCTTAGAAGACCCATGTCCTCCCCCTGTCCCGTAACCAGACACAGCGCAGCTTCATCTTCCTGCTTTTAAAAGGCTCCTAAATTGGGCAGCCAAAAGTGACTGCAGAGCTTTGTGTCTGCCCTGCACACATGGATTTTGACTCTTAATACCCTCACAAAACCCGAAGGCTAATCTCACCAGCCAGCTCAGAGGCATTCCTCTCCACCGAGACCATTTCCCGGTCAAACCGTAACTTTCCAACACCAGCGCGGATGAACACGGCTCAGGGCACAGCCTTCCCTTTGGTTGTAATCTGAGGGCATTCTTCTCCTTACGCAATTTAAAAAATAATACTAAGGAACAGGAAGAAAAAAGAAAATAAAAATCACACTTGCACATTCTTGCCACATCTAAAATTATCAGCTTGATAGCTGAAATGTTTGAAACGAGCGAGGTGATGGTAAGCAGAGTTATGACAGTTGGCGAGCAGGCACTAATGCTCGGTCTGTAACCCGTGGGAATTGCTTCACCACTGCTCCATGGCCAACCTGCCGTGGGTTGGTGCTTGAGAATAAAACACTGAGATGATAGACTGACGCTCTTTGGGAAAGGAAAGCAAAAATGTGAAATATCTTGTGGAGGGCAGATGCAGCCTTGACAAATACGTGCTCCCTCACATGCCTTGCTTCTTCAAATTATGGTTGTCCCAGTAAGGGACAGAGCAATGGTTTGAGCCCGGGTTGTGCCGAACTGCCCAGATTTTATTTACTTGTATTTCATGTGATGGATGAAACGGAGCCAGGAAGAGGTCACTTCATCCATCACCTCTGTTTGAAAATGTCTCGTTCCCCAATTCAGTGTGCTCGGAAGACATTCTAAGCTAATGAAATCTCACTAGGGAAAGAGCTTCTCCAGGAGATCAGGAGAAACCTCATCAGTTTTCTTCAGGTTCCATCCTTCCCCTAGTGCTCCCAGCAAGCACACAAGAACAGACAAGGGCAAAGGGACAGAAGAGCAGATTCCTGAAACCCCAGCGAGGACCCCACTGCTTTCAGTGCATCACAGAAAAGTCTGCAGGGCACTGCAGTTTGCACTGTGGTGCACTGCCATGTGGTGTTGGAGGATGATACAAGCCCAAGACAGAGTCGATGGGGTGGGGTGATACCTGTCAGTGCGTCCCACTTCCAGCCAAGAGGACTCAGGTGGAGGAGGCTGGATGCTTGGCCAGGGTTGTTGCAAACAGAAAGGGAATGCGTTGGCTGAACGTGGACAGAAGAGCCCCAGAGTGAATAATCTGGCAATGCTAAAATCAGGCGTGAGGTTTCCTTATGAAGGAATCGGTCAGGAGCATGGGCAGCATTTGGTCTAGAAAGGAAGATGAGCATCTGACACCTTGCACAACAACTGCCTTTGCCATCTTCCCTTGAGCAAGTGCATTGCTATAGCAAACCCCAGCTTCTAGTTACAGGCACATCCTCTCCTGCTGAAGCACTCGAGATACTCTCTGCTCTGCCATATCCCTGGATTTGTTTGTGTTGAGAATTCCAGATTGTGCAAAACCGTCCGGAGCATGGCAAATCCACAGCAGCTGAAAGGACTGCTATGCTTCCAGGGTTTGCCACTGCGTCACTGTTCAAAGATAAAGATAGGTATATCCCCTTCTACTTATTTTAAACAACAAATACTCCATGCTGCAGAGAAATGTTTGTCGCCCTATGCCTTCTTGGGAGACATTGACAGCCTGGAGTCTGGATTAAAGATATTCCTAGGAAACACACTGCAAGTCTTAGAAAGCACTCAGTGGTGCCTAGAAAGCAACCTGCGATTCTAGAAAGCAAACGCGAAGTGCTAGAAAGTAGCGGTACATTTCTGGGAAGCGCTCTGCAATCTCTAGAAAACACTTGGATATTTCTAGAAACGACTCTGTGATTCCTAGAAATCACCTGAAAATGCCTAGAAATCACATGGAAAGGCCTAGAAAGTGCTGTGAAAGCTGGCTAAAATGCCTAGGAAGCAGATCAAACTGTTCAGAAAGCACCTTGGAATTCCAGGGATTCTGTAATCCCTACAAAGCTCTCTGCAATTCCTAGGAAGAACAAGGATATTCCTGGAAAGCACAAAGAAATTCCCAGAGAGTAAGGGAAAACTCTTAGAGTCCAGCCTGAATGCCTAGAAAGTTCTGGGAGATTCTTAGAAAACCCATTGAAAATCCACAGAAAGCCCACTGACATTTCTCATAAGCACATGAACATTTTTATAGAGCACCAGGGAATTCCTAGGACGTGACAGGAAATTTCTATTCTAACCATTAGGTTGTGTTCTTATTCCTCAGTGGGAGTGTGACAATTCGCATTCAAACTGGTTTTGTAGTTACTGCAAGCACTGGTGAGCGGTCAGGTAGGTACGTGATTTCTGGGTTTGGTGATTTGTACACTAAATACTGAAGTTTTACGTATATAAACAAGTATAACATTTATATACCTGAAACCTCTATACTCAATACAAGTAGTAGATATACTCTGCATAAACTGAGTTTGTCTACAGCCAGAGGTTTCCTCTTTCTGTTGCAGACACTTCTGCAGACATCTCACAATAGCAAATCTTATATATTCATGTCGAGTGTCACCGTGTTAGAGTCTATCAGGCATTTAGTCCGTCCCCAGCAGGAGAAAGGACTGGGTCCCTTGGCCATTTATTGCCCACTTATCACAAAGGTGACAGAGCTGTGACCTTCTCCTCCCATTTGTCACCTGTCCCTCTAACTTTCTAGAGGAGTAAAAAGACTCTCTTAGAGAGTGGTCCCAAGGTTTTGGAGCAGCTGCAGCTGCTCTCCCTTTTTGTAAAGGTGTCTGCACTATCCTCTATGTTCCCTCTCTCCTGCTTTGCTTTGGTGACGATTGGGCACTGCCCACGGGGAAAGATACTGACTTTCTCCTTTTCCCATCTTCAGGATGATGTGCATCCCTCTGGCTTTCTCCTCTGAGCCACCAAAGAGGACTGACATTGTGCCCTGGCCAGGGCTGTGTGGGATCTGGGATTTGCTTAATTATATTTTTAATGCTTTTTCTTCTCCTGCTCTTGCAGAAGTGCCCTTCCAGCAGGCAGGCAAGGCTGCTGTGCACACATGGCCTTGCACAGGCTCTGCCACACTTGGGCAGAGACACCATTTCAGGGAGGTGCTGCTCAGGGTTAAACACCCACCCACTGGCCAGGTAAGGTCAGGAAAACCCAAAGCTTGTGCCTCAAACCTTAAAAGCGGGACTCCACTGCCCAAGGGAGGACACTCATCATCACCTGGGGCATCACCCCAGCTCCATAGTTTAGGTTTTTCTTGGGGCAGGTGTTACTGCCACCTCTGCCAGGGCTGAACATTTCTGTGGCCATGCCACCGACTCTGCCAGCATCAGGTCCTGAGCTGGATTGTAACTTGTTGCTTGATTAAAAAACAGAAGGCTATTCTCTGTGCCCAAGTGGAAGATTTTGCAGGAAATGTCTTCTTGCAGTAGCCTTTCCAAGTGGTTGCATTAAAAAGAAAAGCAGGCAGGCAAGAGGGGAACATTTTTCAAAGCTTAAACATCCTGTTATTTTCTGAGACAAACTTCAGCTTTTAGTTGCCAAAAAAGATTTTGGTTTGAATTTTCAATGAATACTTTGAAGGAGCATGTCGGCAATAAATAAATGAGAAGGCATTTGAGTTTTTAGTTGATGACATGTTATTGTTGGTTGGGTTCGAGCAGGGACTGGCTCCTACTGGGACTGGCTGGGGGGCAGAGGGTTTGCTTGGACCGACGTCCTGCGCTCGGGCAGGGCACTTGCCCAGCAGCTCAGATGCTGCTCACATACCGCATTACACAGCAGTGCCTCCCCAGGCCCTTTGCAAGGAAAAACTCTCTGCTTTCCCCAGCATCAGGCTATCATAAAGCTGCTCTGTCTCCCTTGGATGGGGCTCGTTTAGCTGCTGCTGAGCCTCAAGTTTCACCTCTTTCCACCTCTCCCCAGAAGGATGTGGTCAGCCCAGTGCCAGGCTATTTATATGCAGACCCTTCTCCAGTAATTTCCTGTAACCAAAGTCCCTGACCAGGAGAGGCACAACAGAGACTTTGATTTTGTGTCACGGGATGCAAGGAGGTGGTGACAGGGTGAACTCAGCTCTCCTTCAGATGCAGAAGCCTCCTGGCCTGCTCAGCGCAGAGCAGAGAGGGAGAAGGGACTGGCTGGTGGGTCTCCGAAAAGTTCCTTCCAGCTCCATTGCAACAGGGTGAAGGAGGCTCCCAGGCCCCTTACAGCCCGGTGTGGAAGGAACCAGAGCTTTCTTCTCCCAGCAGGACTTTGCAGATGAGGACAGGAGCATCCATGGCTCAACCTACTGCCCTGCAATGTCAGCCCCCCACGTTCCTCAAGTGCTCACCTGGAGATGAGACACTCCTTTCTCCAACCTCTCCGAAACCTTCTTGCTGCTGCCACCACCCTGGTGTGGACTGGCCAAAGCCCAGCCCAGGCTGGAGGAAAGAAAGAGTCCGCCAGGGCTTTTTCTGCTCCTCCATCTCAGTACATCAGCCCATGGTGCCTTTCCATCCATGGCAGAGATCACCCTCAGAGATCCCTACAGGGACAGGGGTTACAACCAGAACAGACTGGCTGCCTTTGTTGGGCTGGGGGTGTCTCTGTGGGGGATGACAGCAGCTTGGGGCCCCGGGCCCAAAGAGGGACCCAGCTGGGCTTTCTGGCATGTGCCCATCTAAAACATGGGTCGTTAAGCCCCCAAACAAGGTGAATACCAACACGTGAGAAGGCTTGACTTGCAGTAATGGCAAGGCTTTCCAGCCAAAAATGACAGGGGTCTGGGAGGAGGGAAGAGCTAGAGATGCTCCATTAAAAAAACAAAAGATGGAAAAAAAAAAAATCAGCGGAGAAAATAGCCTGGGAAGCTGGGAGCACAGAAACAGCAGCACAGAGCTGCATTATCAGAAGAAACATCCCTGGTTCCAGCAACAGTCCCAGGGAGCCTCACTGCCTTCATCACATGAGCCCAACGTTGATGCTGCCACCAGCACAGACTGTCCCGCACCACAGACCGATGCCCACCTGCCTGATCACTTGTGGACAAATTACAAAACCTCCAGGCCTGCAAGAGGAGCAAGCAGCAGGTTTCATCTGTGAATGAGCCCTTGAGCTCTGCTGTCCAATGCAGATGTTTCCAGCAAATCATTTCCAGCTGCTTCTTGTTCATCCCTGAACCCCAGACTTCATGCTTAAGCTAAAAATTAAAAAGATCTCTGTGTAAAGTTAAACAGATAATTTGCCCAGCGCAACAGGAGCTATTTCAGCTTCTCCTCTGAGAGGACGTCGGAGAGACAAAAAGTCAATCCATCTTCGTTCTCATTGACGAGGGATGGAGAAAAACAATGAAATGGGAGAGCCAGCCTAAAGCTGAGAACAATGACACTGCACCGATATTTCAGGTCTTTTTCCTTCAATCTGAAGGGGAAAAAATTGCTTCACACTTCATCCCTTGCAGGTTATCTTTGGAGGAACAATGTCCCCATAATTTCTGTTGACAATTAACCTTGCCTGTGCGGCAATTCTTCTCTGGGTCACCAGAGCAGCTATTTATACTCTTGGCCAGGGATGCTGCTGCCACCAAATGATTGTCCTTGCCCTTGGCCATCCCTGCACCAAGGCTGCGGGCAGTGAGTCCCTGGGTGTCCCCCCATGCTCCTTGCCCTGCTCACTGGCACCCTTACAGTATAGACTCTCCACCCTCCATTTTTCTGCATGTGTTTTGCAAACATAATTAAAAAAAAAAGAAAAAAGAAAAGAGATATATGTATTACTTAAACACACGCAGCTGCATGTGGGTGTGGGGCAGCAGGTCCATCAGACCGGTCCCACAGGGTTGGGATGTCTGGGGTTCATCGCCTCCTCTGATTAGTTGGTCTCCAAAGGACTTGGACAGAAGTAGGATTTGCCTCAAGTCACCTCTCTGCAATATGTGGGTAACACCGATTCCCCCATGTGCTGGAAGAGACACCGATAGCTCACCCGAGGACCTGCACAGTCCTTCTTCTGAGCAAAAAGCAGAGCTTTAGTTGTGCAGCCAATGCCAGGAACTGGAGACCTCAAAACAGAACTCCGGACCTGGTCTGCTGCCAGCTGGACTATTTGCCCATGCAGAGCAGGATTTCAGAGGCCAAGTCAAACCAGTCCTGAGCTGGAGTCCAACAGCAGGGGCTGGGGCAGCTTCTCCTCCCAAGACACAAAGCATGGGCCAGCCCAATCCCACCAGCGCTGGAGAAACACATTGAACCATGTCTGCCACAAGTGGGGACTGCAATACCACAAGTCTTGCACCGTCCTGCCATGTCCGTGCTCCCCATCTCCCCCATCCTGCCACTGCCAGAGTTAAGGTGTACCCGGAGCTGGGCTGAAAACCCAACCCGTCACCAACACCAAGAGGAGGAGGAGGCAGGGAAAAAAACTAAATTAAAAAGGGGTCTGGCAGGGTGAGGGTGGGGGACGCACCAACCTCCAGGATGCAGGGAGATAAATGGTCAACGTTGTCATCTTTATCAGCGGCGCCCAACCTTCATGCTGAACGGCGAGGAGGAAGAGCTTTGCCTGGCCCTGGAAGGAAAGGGAGAGATAGGGAGGGCGGCACCGCTGTGATGGTAAGAGATGGGAGGACAAGACCTACTGAGCGCCCACCACGGCAGAGGAGGAGTGCCAGAGGGTTGTTGGCCTCCTCCTTGAAGACCCCTTGCCCTGGGAGCTTTACGTCCAACATTTCCATCCCTGCTTCTGTCCCCACCCCAGAGCCGAGCAGGGGGTTTGTACCCGAGTTAACGACTGGGGAGACTGAGGACATGCCCAGGGCCTCCAGGAGGGACTCCGGGATCTGTCAGAAGCGCTGTGCTTTTGAAGTTATTTATTTCTCACCAGGGTTAAGGGGGACCAGGCCCATTAGTCAGGAGGGACAGAAACACGCTTCCTGCCACCTCGGCCTCTCCCTCCGGCAAACCCAGGTCCAATTAGCCCCTGGCAAACACCCCAGGGGTGGGTCCCTCCGCAGCATCCCCAGACAGGCCCAGGAGAGCTGCACTTCCTAAGAAATCAAGGCTCAGGAGTCACTGTGGCTAAATTACATTATTTAAAGCAGTAGCAAGAGTTTCCAGGCTCTCACCATGCCTTCTCCAAACTGGAGATCAGAGAGCCAGCGGTGGTCTCAGTCCCTCAAGCACAGCACTGGGATGGTCCCACAGTGATCGGTCCCATCTTTCCCCAGGGAATGCAATCAGATACTTTAGCACGGGGACAGGATCCAGCCCAGAAGACTTTCCAGAGCCTGCCTGGAGGTTTTCTAGCACCTTTCCAGAAGATTTCTGGAGGTTTCCCAGCCATTCCCTGGATTAATTTTTTTTTCTAGTCTTTCTAGAGGTTTTCTGCTGTATCTCCAGAAGATATCTAGACTCTTCCTAGAGGGTTAATTGACCTCTCCTGGGGCTGTTACAGCCTCTTTGCATGTTTAGTTTTTTGGGTTTTTTCACAAAGTCACAGATTGGCATTTTCCAAATTTCCTAAGTGGCAACTTGGGAATTGAGCAAAGCACAGCACCTCAGCAAAGCACCGTGTGACATCTCAGAGCAGCATCCTCAACCTCCTGACAAGCAAATTGAAGAAATACGTAGAAGTTAGAAAAAAAATAATCACATGCATGGGATCACTCTACTCAGGACACATTGTTTTGTACCACAAACTCTCAAAAATACCCCGTGGGAGGACCTCTTGTCCTTGTACTGTCTGGAGTCTCTTAAGTGGTGTCCTCCAAGCAAAACCAGTCTGAGCTGATTCCCGCATGTCCCTCCTGGTGTCCCCAGCCTGGCACACGTGGCCTTTTTCTTCCACAGCCACCAGAAGCTCCTCTAAAAATTTGACTGCCCGAGTGTAACCTTACCACGTGGCCCCAGAGCAGCGGCTCAGAAATCAGTTTGGGGCTATCTGAGGTTTTTAACGTTTGCTTGTGCCAAAGGAGCTCCGGGAAACATCACTGCTGGCGGCAGGAGCACTCTTACAGGCACAAGAAAATCATTTAGCACAAGAATAAAGCCTCCTGGACGGTGCCCCAGGCAGTACACGGCTCAGCGGGAGCTGCTCTGTGTGTACAGATTTACACGGCCACACCAAGAACCCAACCTGTAGCAAGGGCCAGGAAGACACTGGCTACCCTGAAACGTCTGCTACAGCGTGAAAGGCTCGGCAAAAACTCCTGTGAATAGAAGCAGATTGTTCACGGCTCATCCAAGGCATGAATATAGGACTTGAAGTCTCAGGCCGTTATTCCCAGCATTTCTGCTCGGACTCTAGGCATCTCGCAGCAATATCTGCCTGTCCAACAGGTTGCTGCATGACCTGAAATGATTCCCCCCCCCTTCTCCTCCCAATGTCCTTCCCTCGGTGTGGTATTTTGTAAGCTGACACGAGGTGTTACTACCAAATTACCTGAAAAACACCACCAGCACTGGCTGGCATCAGCAGAACATGCAGGAGTAAGGGAGACAGGTACCCATTCCAAGGGAAGGGATTCCAGCACCAGAGAGACTCACATAACGTACATTTGTCCAGCTTCTGTTTCTTGCACCACACCACCAGGTCTCACTTTGAATGACCATGGGATTGGAGCACCAATTCCTTCTTTGTTTCCAGTTTTACTGACAGTATTGTTGTCTGCAGCCATTTCAGGTTCATTCTTGGCTCTGCTCCATGGGAGAACAGCTCTGGATCAGGCTGAGAACTGCGAGCTCTGACCAGCACCCTCACTGAGACAGCATTTCAACTTCAGGGACTTCTGACTGAAGCCCAGGACTCAAAAATTGGCTTTTAGTCCCACACCTCTGCTCTGTACAGCTTAAGCTTTGTGGAGAACAAAGGCAGATTATTCTATTGCTACAGCAACATTCACCAAAATAAACCATCTGCTGGAAAAGCTCCCAGGCACTACATGCAAGATTACCGATGCACATGAGCTTGTGGTATGTTCACATGGAGCAAAACATTCCCAACACACATACAATAGAAACCTCATTCTGTGTAAAAGTGCTGTTGCAAATGATGGAGCTTTCCCCAGCATTTGGCTGACAGCCGACCGGGGCTGGCCGGTGGTGCACCCTCTGCAGCGTTACAGCCCAACAGGTGAAGGGCTGGCAGCCGACAGCGAGCGGTCCAGCCGCATTCTTTCCTTCTGACCGCTGCTCATTCCATACCCCTGACTGTAAATCCCCCCTTGGCTAACGATGCACATCAGTGCAACAACTTGCATGTCTGGATTCACCCCATCTGGGCCTGTAATGTATCGCTAGCTGCCTGCTCACATCAGCTATTATGCTCATATTTGGTTAAAGCAGTGAAAGAACGCAGGAAAAAAACCAACGTGATTCTGTGAAACAAAGAGAAACACCCCCCATTTCCCCATCACTAATGCCCAGAGCCCTTCTGTCAGGCCCACACTGTCACAGGAATACCAGAAGGAGCAAGGAGGAGGATCGGGGCGATCTCAGTATCAGAGAGGTAGGTTGGAATCAGACCTCCTGTGGGCAGCTGCCAGCAAGTGGAGATCTGCCCCCTCTGTAGCATCAGTGCTATGGCAGGGCCAGACTCGAGTTGATGACTTGACTCAGCCTAAACAAGTGCTAGAGAAAGCAGAGAAGTGCACAGATCCCAACGACTCTACAGAGGAGCAAGGTCAGACAAGCTTTGCTGGAGAAAGACACACGACTTGGGTCTAGTTTTTAACATTTGGGGTGAGCAGAAAACAAGGCGGTTACATTTCCTTCTTTTCTTTTTTTTTTTTTTTTTAAAGCAGCAAGTTTTCTGTCAAGAGTTTTTAATATATTTATTTGAAAACAAGGTTTTGTGAAAGAGTACACTAAATAGCATATATCTGTTCTTCAGCCATAAAACACGGACTATCAGCTTTAGCTCAGCACAGATTGGGGCTGCATGCACTGAACAGCAGATCTCGACAGGAAGGTCTTCACGTCGGTCTTTCTGGTATCAAGCATAGTGTCTTCTTTAGAGGACATGATCCTGGAGGAAGGTGAGAGAGAAACCAGAAAAGCAACTGTATTTAACTAAAGCTTCTTGTGGTTAGCCCCACACACTCCCCCGAGCCTGTCACTGACGCAACACTTACAGTTTTTAGCAAGGAGTTTGTTTTCCTGCCCATCCACCAATTCGAGTGCATAATCTTTGCTCTTGGGAGCACTGGGACATGCCAGCCCATATTTGGAAATTAAGCAACTGGGTTTCTGCCTCTCAGTGAGAAACTTGCACATCAGTTCAGGCACTTTAACCAAAGAACCTGAGAACCGCACCGTTCATTGCTTGGAACAGATCTACAAGTTGAGCTCAGAGAGCACCACAAAGCCCGTGACTGGACCATCTTTAAGTTCTGCTGAGAACTGCTGGGGAGATAAGACAACCCCAGAAAGCACAGTAGTTCTCTTTCGACCAGTCCTGCCACACTGAGGTCAAGTAGATGACAGCTTTCTTACATAAACCACTTGCCCCTCTGGGACCATCTTTCATGAGCTGATTATTCCCAGCCCAGCTGTTGCCTGTGACCCCGTGCACTGCTCTAGCTCTGCCCAGCGAGGCTCTGCTCAAGAGTAGCCAAGTGCGCGAGATTAGAGACCGGGTCCTGGGTCAGACCTGGTCCTGAACAATGGGTTTCTCTCGTATTGCTGCCAAACTCTTCAAACTGGGACAGAGCATGTTTCTGAAACTGGTGTAGAAGCTGTCAAAGAGCTAAAACAAGAATGCTGGGTGCTGGTAACTGCTTCAGTTGATCCAAAGAGGCTTTTCCTTCACTAGGATTAATAAAGGTGACCCTGCACACTACACTGTACCTCAGGTCTTAATCATCAATGTACTCGAAGGGCTCTGGTGGTTCAGGTTCCTGCTCCTCTTCCTCGATCTTCGGACCGTGAGCTGCCACGGGTTCAACCAGCTCCTCCATATCCTCACTGGTGTCTTTCAGAATGATGATGCCTCCGATGGAAAGCTGCAAGACAAGCGCAGTGAGCATTAGAGCTGCTCACCTCTGCCTCATGGTGCAGTCTTTGCGGCCACAGCGTTTATCCTGGGCCATATGAGACACCTCAGCAGGAGTGAGTTTCAGAGAAAAAAGCATCTGACGCTCCCGCCTGATAAGGGGATGGAACAGACAGAGTCTATCCAGGGCACCTTTTGTATTTCCACTATCTAAGTCTCAGTTTGACAGAAAACGGCATCTGGATTCACAGCTTCACCCCAGTCCCAGTCTGGGGCTTTCCACACGAAAACTAATTGAACTATAATTGCTTTATAAGGCTCATCTTTTCAGGGCAACAAAGCTTAGTGAAGCCTCTCTGTGTCGCCACCTCCCAGGAGACTATCTGAAACAGAGACTAATCTGATCACCAGCTTCCACCAACTGAGGAATCCTATTAGCAGAACCTCATGAAACAAAGGGGAATTAATTACAAAGATCACCACCAAACATCCTGGCAGACTAAAGCGAATCGGTGCGTCTCGAGGACTGAAACCCGAGGTGCAAAGAGGCAGTGCTGTGTCATGCCTGGCTGGTCTCAGAGCTTTGACCACAGCAGGATTCCTATAAACAGCATTTCAAAGAAGCCTTTTACTCTGGCGTTCCCCAAAGCAGAGTAAGGCTCCAGAACAGCTCCAGTTTGAGAGCCTGCTTGGTTACACAACCTAAATTCCACTGAAAAACCTGCACTGTTCTGTTCTCTTCAAAATCTATTTGGGTGGGGGAGGTGGGGAGGAGGGAGGAGGAGTTGGGGGGTTTAAAGCAGGAAACTGCACTCCCCTCACCAAGGACTCAGCTTCTTCTGAAACTGAAGCAAACCAGCTACATATGTCCATATCTCAGCTTCATGAGTGGACACTTACTGGACCACATAGCAGATCTTCCCAATCCAAATACCTGTTGGGTCACCTCTGTTTTTTAAAGGGTAGAAACTGAAAAATCCTTCCACAGCTTTGCTAAAGGAGACTTTTCAAAGGGGCATGATGCACGGAGAATTCCAATGTGCTGATGGAATTCCAGGAAATCCATTTATTAAAAACATGACTACTTTTCCTGGAAAAAAATATTACTTCTTCTGAACACCGTTTCCCCATGCATAATTCTGCAAAAGGGGGAAGTCAAGGGTGTTATTTCTTGAACAAAAATAAAGGCCAGAAGAATTTCACTCAGGAGATTTAGAGGTCAGAAGCAAGCTTATTAGCTTTGCAATATATCTGAGCATATCGCAGAAAAGTTAGTTACCCCTTGGGTTAATGCTGAAAGGTCTTTTTCATTCTCCATCTGACAATCATATGCTATCTCTTCTGTATGCTAACAGGAGATGAAGGCACTTTTCTAAGGTTAGATGTAACTGAATAAGAAATCTATTAAATGAAAAAAAATACTCCATTTAGGTATAAATGCCACTGTAGAATAATAAAGCCCCAGCACAAGCCCTAACCTATTTCATTGCTTTGACAACGAGCCCGTACAACTTTTCAACCCACTTTAAAGATCATGGCTCAGTCTTTATGTCCCCAGCAACATCATTAATACACAGAGTATGTCTGATTGACTTCCAGGTTGTAGCATTTGGCATACGTAGAAGAAGAATGAAAAAATAAAGCTGCATTATCATAGTGAAAAGGTTTGCAGCAGCTCTGGCTTTCCCCCAACTAGAACTGCATGTGATTAATTAGAGAGAGGGATGTTAAAAAGCAAATATGACAAGAGTGAAGTTGCAGATCTCTGAAACACATATCTAAAACATCTCTATGCCACTCGCAGGTGGTGCATCACTGCATTCTCATGTGCACACAGAACTTCTGGGTCCTTACACACAAGCTCAACTCTAAGGACACTCTGTCAAGCGCACAGATGAGGAAGGTGACACTTACTGGTTTGAAAGGCTGGTATCGGCAGCTCTCTGTCATAGTGAGAACTTTGAGCTGAGCAGGCATGACTCTGGCTGGGTTGTCCAGAAGCTGGAAGTTGGGTTCTGGCTCCTTTTTCTTTTCTTTTTCATCCTTCTTTTCAGTCTCATCCTGTGGAAGGGAAAGAGAACATCAACATGATTTTAACAGTAGTCTGTAACCCTTTGCCAATTCATGAGGATAAGGTACAACCCGCTACTCTTAACACAGGCAGCAATTCCAGAACATGGTGAGAAGCCATCCTCCTGCTGGGGAACAAGCTCTCACATATTTATCAGCTGGCACAGGCAATGCCTGGATCTAAGTACTCTCATCATGGCAATGCATCACTCTCACTGCAGGTGAAAAAATGTTCTACAAGAGATGGCAGTGGAACAGTTCACTTCTGGCTTCCCTTTCTAATACTTCCTCTGTAAACTCATCACTTCTTGTTCACAACTGAAGATTCTTTAATATCATTACTAAGCATATGAGAAATGCCAAAAGCTGCCCTTGTATTTTTGCAGCTACAGAGCCACCACTGACAGCAGCTCAACCAAAATGACTCGACCTCAGTGACTCCCTACGGAATTGCAGTTAAACCCTCCTTTACCAATGACTCAGCAGCTTGAGGGAAAAGCTCAGAAGGAAAAAATACCAGAGCATCCTTTACATACTTAAGAACGCGGATCATGTTTTCCCTCTTACTCAGGAACAACTGAGTTGCAAACAAAAAAAGACTGCAGAAGAGATGGAAACAACCACAGAACATCCTGTAACGGCAGACAGGACTTTCTCTGGCACAGGGACTGCTTGTCACTGTGCAGATCTCTTGGAAGCCATGGATTACTAGTCATATAACAGGCATAAAAGAAAAACAGGAAAGCAATTATACATCTGAAACATTAGGACAATGGCAAAACACTCGACACAAACACAGCAGGTGGCAGCAAGCTCCCTTTTTACTGTCGTTTTTCTGCTCGATTCAGCCAAGAAAACTTTTCAGACATCTGGAGTGTGCACACACACACAGACAGGACATGTGAATCCCTTCTAATATATTGCTTCCTCTCAACACCTGTACTTAGCTGTAGGTTGTACCAATTTCAGAAGAAACACGTATCTGTTCAGCACATTTGGCTAAGTATATTGTGCTGTAAAAAAATTCAAAGAAAAAGCAATATTTGATGACAAGGAAACATTGATAAAGGAGCAAAAAGACAAAAACCAGAGCTTCTACTTTGCACACATGAGATGATTCATTTTCTGGGCTGTATAAATTTCAGTGCCTATAACATGGCTGCATTTAAGTGGGTCTAGGAAGATTATTTCATGCATACGCCACTCTCCCTTCACATACCATTTGTGTGTTTCTTTTTTAAAATTAAAGAGGTCAAAAATTCCCTGACCGCACTGCTTTTCCCACAGAGATGTTAAAAGTGGAATCAGAAAGACTTCTACTGAGCTTGTCAGCGTAAAGCATTTTCAGCTTACACATGTTCTTGGCATATTTGCATCTGTTAGCAGAGCATAAAAGGAAGGGTCCTTTGTCAGGGTGCAGCAAGAATTTTAGCTGCCATATGTTTTTCTAAATTACAGCAACCACCAAGAATTCATTATCCAGCCATTTCTCTATCCCTCGGCTTGCTCCAGGATGACACACTATTCACAGATGAGGATGATAAGTTCCAGTGTCAGGTCTATGAGCTGAAAGAAATCATCAGAGGACCAAAGCAATCACCGTAACTACTGAGCAGTGGACGGATCCTGTGCTCAAAGCTCAGCTCATTCTGAAGTGGGTGTGGATAAATGTTTGGCATTTTGATAGATGGGCAAAGCACATAAGAAATTGCTGCCAAAAAGGTGAACAATTCAGAATAGGGGGTTAAGCATGTGTAAAACCATAAACTCCTCAGTGCTCTCAACTGAATTAGACACCACCAAGCAACTGCTACAACATTGAGTCCTTTTTAAAAGGTCAGAGGTACCAAGGACATGAAATTATTAAGACTTTTTCCACATTAATAAGAAAAGTACATAGATAAGAGATAAAATTCCCTTGGTCTAAAAACAGCAGGCAATGAAATAATGCACAAAAGGTTCACGCAGTTACAGGCACATAAATTGGTCAAAACAAGCTTCTGCCTTCAAGGAAGTCAGTTACTTAACAATATCGAGGAAGATTTATTTCTCAGAAATAATGAATTCACAAATAATACCACCTCTTGCTTTTAAGAGCCCATACACACACACAGAGTAAAGATGCAAACCAGTGTATGCAGTACACTGAAACCTGTGTTACTGCTTTGCTCAGAACTAACAAGGGTGGCAGAGAGGACAGCGTTAAGTGGGTGCCAACTTTCATGACACACCTTCCGCAATTACAAAGGGGGAAAGACAACATTTAAGTTTCAATGTTTGCACCTACCACTTCCATCTTCTCCTCTTCCTTCTTCTCTTTCTCCTTCTCCTTTTCCTTCTTCTTGGCTTTTGCAGTGATGGACAGCACAGCAGTGGAAACCTGGACACGTCAACAGAGGAGACATTCAGTGTGACTGCAACACCGTTTGCTGTGCTTCAGCTCCCCAGGCAGGGGAACAAAGGGAAATCGGTGTTAGGTCAGTTCTCAGCGCAGGTGTCAGTAAGATCAAGTCTACTTTCTACCCACTGCTCTGGTTAAGAGACAAATACACCACGATCAAAGCAAATAAATGGCACAGATGGGACAAAGAAGTGCCATGAATGCAGACTGTGTCCAGCCACATATGCAGGAGAGCAAACTTCCTAATTTACAGAGACCCAAACAATAATGATTCATTTCTATGAGAGATTTGTTTGTTTATTTTTTACAGAACAACAAATGGAATTCTTGTTACAGGAAAACATGTTGCCAGAGTCTCCAAGGTAAAGAAACATTTATATAGATACTCTTTAGAATGACCCATTCCACTGTCCTAATCAGACAGCTGTATTTCTTATTGATCTGAAGAACTGGATATGCAAAATGCCCTACGAAGGAGTCCTCCTGAGCCAGAAAGTACCCAGAAGCGACACTCGTATACAAGAATTCAGCTTGTTTTCCTTTCAGTGAGCCCATCTCTGTATCCACAGTAACTATAAGGCATTAACTTGCTCAGAGGGACAGAGAATGACCACATTTGTCATGTTGCTAATGAGTCTTTCTAGGATACGTGTGGGCTTATGGCACATTTTAATTTTGGCCAGGGAAGTTGAAAAGAGGAAAGATTTGTCCAATTCCCATCCCATTTCAAAGGCGAGAAAGCAGCTATGAGCAGTGAGCTTTGCCTTTTATCAGAGTTCATTTCTGGGTTCCTCAGTGGCTTGGAAATCTGTCCTGCGCAGCATTCAATTCTGGTAAAATATTTTGCAGTTTTTACACAATATCATTCATCAGCATGACATGCCTGAGGTCTCCACTGCTGCAATTGCTCCCCAGGGGTTGCTCTGCCTGCTGCCATGGTCTGCTCAACAGCTTTTACCATCTTATGCCAGGAGACAAATTGCTTCCACTATTGTCCCGCTTGTCATCCCATAGGTCTCATCTCTCCCTTTCCAATACCAAGATATTCTCAGTTCCACACTTACCTTTTCGCAATCTATGGGCCTGACAGCTATTATTCCAGCACATGCACCCACTGCCCCGAGGCCGGGTACACTTCTGTCATTCCATATGGGACTATTTGAGAAGTGTCCCACCTGATACTCTCAAGGTCTGTACTGCAGTAGCATTTTGAAGCCCAAGTCACGAACAAGGACCCCATTGTGCAAGGTGCTGCACAAACACGATACACATACAAATCAGTAGGGCACAGAGAAGAGTTTTATTAATCAATGCTTCTGCTTGATCACTGGCAACAAGGGTGGTTCCAGCAACTCAGTAGCACAGCAGTTGTACGCCATGATCAGCAACAGTCCCGGGCGCAGCAGGAAAAAATAGCTAGAATTCTCTTTCAGAGACAACAGAGCCTGCCAATTTTTCTTTTGCTCTTTAGATTCCCTGTTAGTGCCACCAAAGTCAATGTTTATACTAGGAGGGAGAAGGAGTTAGTCTTTACAACACAGAAAGCTAGCCCAAATACCTTTTCTTTCTCCTTTTCCTTTGGTACCTCAAGAGGTGGGGGGTAGGCAAATGTGGACGGCTTACAGTTGGACTTGTACTGGACTTTCGGCATCTAAGGGAAAGAGTTAAAAAAAATTGTTAGAGACAAGAAAATCAGGGGAAAAAAAATCCATAGCAGAATAATTACTTTAGCTTCATTTTCCTTCCAGCAGAGACAAACACAGATCCTCTAAAGAATACAAGCTTCCCCTTCTCCCTCTCCGGAAGCTGAGAAACTGTTATCAGTGGCAACAGTTCAACTAGAACAATGTTATTTAATTATTCTATAATTTGACTCTGGCAAGCTCTCCAAGCCTTCTCCATACACTCCACACTATTCACACCATGCTTTGTTTTCATTGTTTCGAAGCTTTTGTGGTTTTGATGTTGCTGCTGTGCCTGCTCGTATTAACATGAAATTGATTTAAGATCTAAGTGAAGATCTGCTCTGTCAATGCATGCTTGGGCAAGCCAAGCGCTGCCTGACATTCACCTTCTGCAAACGGCCAGTACATTTAGGGGGTGGGCTACCAATTTCACATATTCTCTCACTCTTTGCTACTTAAGCAAGGGCAGAAAGCATCTTTTGACAGCCAATCCAAATTCTTATACTGAATTTATGCAGTATCTCAACTCTCTTCCTTTACAACACATCACAGAGCAACAAGAGACCAGGGACTGCTCTGAGGAAGTGAGGAGGGTGTGGTACAGCCCCTGACATACATCCAGCCTGTAGCTGGCTTTAGTGTACAAGCCAAGCCATACAACATAACCTGACCTACAGCCGCCTGGGCTCCCTGGAAACTCTCAGAGATGGGGAGAGGGAGACAAAATGGCAGTAAAGCCAAGCAGCCAAAGGAGCGCCGAGCCTGTCGCCACCAGGGAGGCGCAGAGACAAGCAGCAATGCAGCCCCTGTCAAGTATTCAGGACAGAGGAGGGGAAAAAAAAGAAAAGAAAAAAAAAGATGACATTTTCCTGCAAACTTCTCTCTTCAGAGTGAGAATTTTGAGTTGTGTATAGATTGACTCAACACTCAGCCCGAGACAGGTGAAGAAGAGCAGCCTGGAGCCCTAAGGTTCTGGTGCAGGGGCTGCAATCCAGCAAGAAGCTGGCTCAGTCCCACAGAGGGACTCTGAGAGCAGCCCAGCCCTAGGCATGCCCTGTGCATCGCAGAATAAGGCTGCAGCAGTGACAGGAGGGGGCTGCACCCCCCTGAACTGCCACATTCAGGAGCTTTTTTTGTGGAAGTCACTATCTCAGTTCTTCGGCACAGGAGACCCGGCATGGTGCGCAGCTTGTAGGGGCCATACCACTGGCTGGAAGAACAGACGCGTAAGAAATGCGCAGTACCCACGACTGCTCGGTTTAATGTTTACTCCCCAAGGAATCCAAACAAATCCTGTTTTCCCATTGCTGGCTTTCCTAGGGGAGAATATCACAATTTATTTGGAAGGGCAGGCGGGCAACACACTTGGTTTTTTTTTAAAAATAACCTTGACCTTTTGGAGTCATAATAGGGTGGTCTCTCCCCACATATACTGACTAGAGTTCCTTTCTTTCTAAGGTACTTTGAAGTAGAGGGGTCAAAGTCTGCTCTCTACATTTTTCTTGTCTCTATTCCCACCACCAGCTCTGCAATTTAAGCCTGCTTTTCAGCCTTCTACCAGTTGGCGCCTTTTCTGGCATAAACAAGCTGGAAACATGCACAGAAAACCAACAAATCCATGCACACCCCTCCCAGACCACTTGAGCACTATCAGTGCTTCTCCTCTCGGCTCCTTACGTACCTTAAGATCCTTGTTAAGGCCAATGACACAAGTTGGGGTGAAAGCCAGCGACAAGAAATGTGATAGGGGGAACCAGAACCAGAACTGGGTGAAGACCAGAACCCCCACCACAGAAGGCATGTGGGTATGTCCCGTCCTCGACTGCAGTGAAATAGTCACATTATGGCCCCCTGTAAGGAATCATAAATGAAATAAGTTATTTAATGCATTCCTGGGTACTCCACAAAGACACCTGAGCGACGCATCTTAAAGAGCTGCTGTGAAGAGGGCTACAAGGCATGAGACAGGCCACAACGGTGCCAACTTTCTCCTCTGTAATACACCTCCCTCCGCCACCAGGATCTCAGCTTTCACAGCAAAACAGACAGGCAGCAGAACAACCAAACCACTCTACCTGCTAGATATTACCCAAACACAATCAATGAATACAGCCCTTCCATGCTCATTTTGCCAGGATACAGGTTAAACAAAAGTACAGTGCAGTAGGCATGGAGAGAAGGAGAAAAAAGCAAACCTTTGCTGTAAGTACTTTTAAAACTCAGCATGTAGATGATGCACAAGACAAGATTCACAAGGAAGACAGTGCATATAAAGCAGTGCATACAGAAACTTTTCTTTCTGTGGCTGCGTCCCTGAACTGTCAGTTACTCAAAAGAAATATGCCTAGGTTTTTATCCTACACCATCTCAGTAGCAAAAAATGTAAACAGCAGCAACTTCAGAAGTTGCTTCTAGAGGTTATCAATCTAAGCAGCAAAGAGACAAGCTCCTGCAGTCTTTGCAGCAAAATTACATCCCTGCCAGACAACAAAGTCTTAGCTTTGTACTTGCAAAGCAGAGACCAAAACAACTCCATATGTTGATGCAATGCAGAAACATCCAGCTAGAAACCAAATCGAAAGATTGGGCTTGCAGACAGAGCGAGATCTGATCTTCGGTCTTCTGATGAACACAATGAATTGAGCTGAAGAGGGCACCAGGCAAGTCCATTACCGCTGACAAGACCAGGTGCAGGGAGGTTAACTTTGTTAAAATATAAACACCTACTAGTTGAAAACTCATAGCTGAAAATCCCAAACTGGAGTGCAACCTCCCACAACCAGCCACCTTGACAGGGCCAGGCAGCAATAGGGCTTTCCCTGAGTTTTATAGACAAGGAAAATTAATTTTTGCTGCCAAAACTAATGAAAGCCCTGAATGAAGCAGTGATCTCATTTTAGGTATCTTGTCAATGTTAGTCCTGGGAGAAGCAGTGGAAGATGGAGCCAGTAATGTGTAGATGCTCTGGATCAAACAGCCCCGTGGATGTTGCACAAGCAGTTGAAGTAGACTTTATCAAACTTTTGGACTTCAATTTTCAAAATTTATTTTAACCTTTAAAATTATATTATCCAATGTCTGGAATTTCCTGGATGAGTAACAGATTCCACATTCAAAAGATGCTGTTATGCTATTTCTTTCTGCTGTTTTACACCCACACACAGCCCACCCTCACTCCCAGGGTTCTGCAGGGAGCAGGAAAGGTGGGGAGACATGACATTGCACAACTGTGATTTATCTTCATGATTAAGTAGCAGCCCTGACAACCTGGAAGGGAACATATTCTGTATCTTTGGCTGGATGGATGAAAGCTATAACATGATGCCCGGAAAGAAAAATTTTCAGGGCTCCTTGGATAGTACTAGGTAGTACACCCAAACCTTTCCTACATATCAAGAAAAGGATTTTCCAGATATACTACAGAGGTATTTGTGTAGCGAGTGCCGCATCTCTTTTCTCACTGACTGAGAAATGTGGCACTAAGAACCAAAGAAGATTCCTACAGTCCAGAGGGCAACATAGTTTTCAAGCAGGTAAAAAGCTGACATCTAATTAGATCAGTATATCCCTTTTGTAGTTCACATTTACAAATACATAGTTCAGAAAGTAAAGCATATTGATTTTGCAAAAGACAGCAAGGGAGTCGGCAGCCTAGAAGAAGACAGCATTTGTACATGAAGGGGCGCATTATAAAAGTTCAGAGACTTCAGGGGGAAAAAATATCTAAGTTAAATTTAGAGTGTATATTTTTCTTATTTTATTAAAGAAGTAAAACTATAGCTGCTGAGGCCTAACAATTAGACAATGACCAAATTATTCATTTCCACTTCGTGCTCCCAAGGTACCCTGCTCCTTCCACTGAAACCACCAGTCTAACGACTGCCATCTTCTCAGAGCAAAAAGCCCACCTCCAGTGCACCATTTCCCAGTTGCAAACTGGAAATCTTGCACTTTTGATCAAAGCCTGTCATTCCAAGAGAATTATACTTTTGTCTTTCCCTCACAAAAAAAAAAGAAAAGCAAGAAAAGAAAAGAAAAGAAAAGAAAAGAAAAGAAAAGAAAAGAAAAGAAAAGAAAAGAAAAGAAAAGAAAAGAAAAGAAAACAAAAAAAATTCCCAAACTCAATTGCCCCAACTGTGGCAGATGACACAGAGAACCTTTTATTCCTGGTAGCGATAATTAAATTCTATAGCTCATTGTTTCAGATAAGCACTTGCAGTTGTATGGGAGAGATAAAAAGAACTTATTCTTTTTAGGAGATCTAATGAAAGTGGCAATAGGTTAAGAAAGGGTGGTTCACAGCCTTCCCTCAGCCGCTCAGCAAGAAATAAAGCGGTTAAAGTTGGCACAAACTCAAATGTAGTTTATTAAAACTGGATGCTTCTGGTTTCCAAGTCATTATACAATACATGAGTGACACAGGAAGCAAATAAGGTTTTAGCTGCATTTTTATGATTTAATCTTAAAGGCAGGAATTCGAAGCAGGTCTGTACTGCTGACAGAAAAATCTCTTTGAGCTGGGATCTGACTTCCCAGCAACACAGTGTGAGTATGGGAATGACCAAAATTATTATAACAGCCTTGTGCCAAGGGTATTGCTCAGGCTGAGCTCCAGAAGGGCTACCTGGGAGGCAAGAAAGATAAAGGAGGTAGTTCCTGTTGTTTCTTTCTTTGAGTAGCCCTAGTCATAGAGCACTGACCAGCCTGAAGGCCACACGCTCACCAGAATGAGAGCTTTTTAAGCATGCTTCCATGGAGACAGATGAAGGCAGCCCTGAGTTTTTCTCCCCCCACTACATGGCTTGGAGATGTAGTAATTTCATAAAAACACTGCAACCACAGCACATGTTGCTGTGCTTAAGCCATGCCACAGAGATAAACACATGAGACTCCTTTGCTGATGTGACTTCAGAATTAAACCTGATGTCAGAGTAGAGGGAAAACCAGCTTGTTTCTACCTACCACAGGGAACAAGAAGGTGCATGGCAAGAAAAGGCCACAGCATGGGAGACCAGATGGGAGAAACTGTGTTTGGAAACTTGGGAAAGGGGGTGCTACTGATACAGGGAGCACCGTACAAGCCTTAACTCCAGCAGAAGGAAAAATTCAAACCAAAACATTGTCTGTCCTCTTTGCTTACAGAAACCTTCCTTAATAGGCCCTGCAATTTAGTCCTTGTGAATGCTAGTGTCTTTAGAGAACCCTACTTCTGGCTCAACACTTAGTAATTAACACTCACGAGATGATGCTTCCTATGCAAGAAAAAGGTAGTAGTCTGTGAAATTGTGTCTTCTGAAATAACACTGATGCAGTTAATTGTGCTTCCCTCTGTGCAACAGCTCTCAATAATCAGGAAAGAGGCAAAACCTAGTTATTAAAATACATGTTGGGTTTTTTTTTTTAACATGCTATGTCAGATTTTAACAGAAAAGGCAAAATATGAGGACTGGATACCACAAGGTTTCCAAATTTCTAGAGAAGTTGTTACTTTGAAAAATAAAGAAGCAACCTATTGTGCTACAAACCAACATTCCCGGTGATAAAACAGACTTAGAACAAGAAGTCTGAATATATTTGTCTGAGAAGTCAAAATATTTGTCCCAACTTCTGGACAACAATTCTCCCCCAATGACCGGATTGAATCTCTCTTAACAGACGCCGATAACAAGCTAAAACTACAAAACAGGCTTTATTTCTTCAATTAGATAAAATGACTTGAAATCAGTGATTTCTTGCCACTATTACATGACAGTCATAAAGCCAGCACCTCATCTCCCAAATGAAATTTGCTATTACAGCTATTGTAGCCACATAAGTTTAAGAAATTTTGACTGCTTTAAAGGTTTGAGGAATTACCTGCATCCAAAATGCCTTGTGCCAGGATTGCTCCAAACTTCGCCATAACATCATCATGCTTGTCATTGATCACTTTGGAATAGAGCTGTCTGAACTGGCTGACCTGGATAAAAAAAAATAAAAAAAGAGAGAGATTATAAAACTGACTGCATGAGTCAAATATTCTGGCTTTACTTGAAGCACCCTGGATTTCTGCAGCTTAGGACAACATTCATCTTTTCAATGGCTTTAGTCACTGGTGTTACAAGTCATGCACTAATAATTAATTACAGAGGTTTTCCCCACTTGAAAATACCCATACAGTGATTTTAAAATAGTCAGGATGGATGTGTGTTTCCAGACCACATTTTGCAGGCCTTACAGAAATAGTCTGAGAATCCCTGGAGGGTCACTAGAATAAAAGACCCAGCGATGAGTTTGTAGCAAGAACTACTATATGTTCTTAGGTGCGTGACACTGCGCTTTATTAAATTTCCTCCAATTCCTACTGCTGAAAACTTCAAACCCATTCAGTTTTTCCTGTACAATATTTCTGCTGTATTGATAATTCCCCTCTGGTGCGTCATCAGCAAATTTTGCTACTGCACTCCTACCTTTTAAGTGAAAATCATTATTGAAAATTATTAAATAAAGTAATAGCTTATGCCGTGGTATGTTCACCACAATATCTTAAGCACACATTAGTAAGGGAAATTGCGAAGACTTTGATTACCATCATTGCTTCAAACAGCTTCATCTTTCACTGGTTCACCAAGCGTTGAAAACACGTAACAGTATTACATCCAGCAATATCTACGGCTTTATCACAAATTAATAACTTATGTCTTTTGATATATATGTGAAGCAACAATAAAACTCAAGTAATTTTTATGACTGAAAACGCAGACCAGGATATCTCAATCTGCAACCAAGTCAAAACCTGTGAAGCTGCACCCCATCCACAGCATGTCTGGAAGAGTCTTTCATTTCTCTTCACTAAATTAATTTTAATCCAGATATCCATGTCACATTAGGTTGGGTTTTTTTTTTGTTTCCATACTAAGCCTTCACTTGAAATTTCTTCACCAAAAGCATTATCAAGCATTGGAACAGGCTGCCCAGGGAAGTGGCTGAGGCACCATCTCTGGAGGTATTTAAAAGAAGTGTAGATGTGGCACTAAGGGACATGGCTTAGTGGTGGACATGGCAGTGTTAGGTTAACAACCGTACTCTCAACCTAAATGATTTTATGCTCAAAAGCAAAGGAGGTCTTTTCAAAAAGGCTCCTTCCAAGATGTTTTGAGCAAGATTCTCCCTACTACTGGTCCCATTTTGTTGCTGGTTTCCCAAGTTCTATTCCTATATCTGCAGGCACAGATGAGAGGACAAATTTCTAACTCAAGGCAGCAGAGTCAAGACAAAGCCACCAGAGACACAGAGCAGTTCCTAGTACTGCAAACACAGTTAAATTTTCCAACTATAAAACCCTAATATGAGACAACTCCCTAGTCACTTTTCACATTCAAAGAGCATGTGCCTTCTCCAGGGACAGCAGTGATATTTGTTCAGTGGCACGTCTCTGAAGAAAGGTCCTACCTTTCAGTTGTGAAATGCACTTCATGTCTGCTGCAGGCAAAGAGCCCAAGCTTCACCACCACCTGGAACTTACCCTTGCCCAGCCTCCAGTGCTCCCAGTGCCTAATTGTACCAGTGAAGGACTGACCACAACATTCAGGAGGTCGTTCTGGCTGATAGCAGTAGCCAGTGAAGAGCTGGTACCCATCCATGCAGGACACCACCAGCTCCAGAGCTGTGCTAAGGGTGGACAGCACTGAGCACCAGGAGCAGCCTTCAGAGGCATCACTCCTCGCACGTGGCCTGTCTTGGGGTGCACTGGGGAATCTCAAACCATTTATAGAAAGAGTTTTTGCACCCGTGAAAAAAACAACCATTCATATGACTGAGTCAGTCACATGACAACCGTGCTGAGAATAACACTTTATTAAACTGGGATTCATCAAGGTAAAAAAAAATCAGAACAAAGAGCTGACTGAGGGGATAAATCAAACTGCAGGGGCTTCTCAGCAAAGCACAAGATCAGATTCTCCAGTAAAAGCCCATCAGAGCCATGATTTGAGAGATTATGTCCAATGCCTGGGATGGAGAGAAGACAGAGGTTGCCTCTCCAACCCATGAGCATTGTACCCAAGAGCTCTACAGCCCTACACACGTAGGGAACGCTTAGATTACGGCTGCGTGTTTCTGCAAATAGCTCTCAATGCACGTTAACTCATCACACCACTTAAAACGCAGGTGTCCTGAAGGAACAGACACTCTCTGGTTGACACCTTTCCTGCCTTCACTCCACTAACCCAGCTGTACTACCTGTCGCCTCAACTCCTTCAGCATCCAACCTGAAGGATTTAAACCAGTCTGTGAAAGTCATTATTAACATTCATACGAGTAAATCACGACATGCTAAACACAACTGCATTAAAATTACTCCATTTGTTTCACACAAATGGACAGTCTCACAACCATAAAGCACCAGAGCAGCCAGTCACTTTTAAAAACAAACACAGCAAAGCTGAACAAAACAACACTTCTCCAGTAGAGCAGGAGGCATTTATTAAAACTGACAGGGGAAAAAAAACCCAGCTATTTCCATTTTTCAGTCTCAGTCCAACAGTTTGCGTGCTAATACTAGTTCTTTTATTCACCGATTCCCCCTTGCATTAAGAAGTTTTTTGTTACTAGCCCCTGTCCCCAAGAACAGGTGATTTAAATTTCCTTGCATTTGCATAAAGCTAAGGAGAAGGAGCAACATACATTTTCAGGGCAGCGGCACAGACAGATGTGTGCCAGGGAGATACTGCACACACAATACAGGGTTTATTCTGGATATACTGTCCAAACTCTGCTCTTGCTCCACTCCATTTATGCTTTTTCACAGTCTCCCGATTTTTATTTATAACAGCTTACACTGAGGTTTACAAGTTTAGTATAAATAGTTTGTTTCTTACGCCTGACCTCTTGCACACTGGAAAAATACCTTAGTCTGCATTTGCAACCTGGAACGGGGCCTTTTGCAGTATCAAGTCTTCAAACCACATGCAGATGAGGTGAACCCAAGTCTCCAGGTGTTATTTGGGACAGACAGAAAGAAACACAGAAGTAATGTGTGAAACTATTCCTCTGGTTGAGAGCTGAGCAGTAAGATTCCAGCGCCTCTGTTTAGAGCACATCATTCCTGTCACTCTGGGGTCAGCTTCTGGGTTTGGAATATTTACAAAAACAGACGGATGTTACAAAGCTCGTTCGGTGGACTGTAATCTGGAATTTACACCGTAATCAAATCTTCAGAGAACAAAACCCTGGGTAAAGCGAGAAGACATTCAGCAGAACTGCTGATGTTCATGCTGGTGTCCAAGTCTGACGGAGCAGCCCCTTGAAACAGAGGGCAGAAAGGCCTTGCTTGGGAAAGGCAAGGAAGGGCTGGCAGAAGTTGAAGTTGTCCACCTTCCCTGTTTGTGGCTCCTGCCCCTGTGAGCACTCTTTCCCTAATACGCCTTCCATAGCACCTACCCATATCTACGTTAGTCCAGAGCAGATGCACACAATACCTGGGCAACAAGCCCACCAGGAACCTGCCAGCTGTGGCACCAGGACACGGTACACGGCAGCGAGCTAACTGGGACACCAACAACTGCAAGGGACAGAAACCTGGCTGCTAAACCTGAGCACATCAGTTGCCACCTCTCCAGGCGACACAGACAGGTTAGAGAAGGGAATCAGCTGAAAGCAAGGGTTTAAGGAACAGTGCTGAACAGCTACAGTAAGAAGTAGTCCTTATACCCTCTATTTCTTAAAATACAAAATCCTTAGTGCCATAGCAGGAGCGTTCTGCTTTCAGATAAATTCTGCATCTCTGTGCATCGTGAGCCATGGATCACGGCCAACCCTGGAAACGTATTGAGACAGTGTGCCCTCTTCAAAGTTTTACTTTAACATCAGTAGAAGCAAAATTGTTCTATGAAAGCATAAGGCTACCCTGACTTGGCCTTGAGAACCAGGCAAACGGAGATGGAAGGATTACCTCAACGCTGGAACCCACAGCAGGCCTGCACGCTGATTCAGGCTGTTCCTATAAAGCAAACGGTTCACAGGAGTGGATTTTTGACTGGATCAGGTCCCAGCTGTAAAACCTTCTTTGCTGCTGGGGAAAGCCTGCTTTGGCAGCTCTAGCTGTAGCGGTTCAGGAAGGTACCACCCTCACATGGAGCCACTGCTCCGGTTCTTTGGAGAAAGCAAGAGCGGTACAGACAAAAACTCAGTTGTGCCTCTGCTGTTGGGACACTTGCCTCCTACAGAATGGAGCTAGATGTCAACAAACAGCTTCATTTCTTATGCTTTTGAAGCAAAATCTTGTGTGAAGCAAAACTAGAGTTTGTCTATTAGAGCCTTTTAATTTGCTACTATTTTTTCTTCCAATCCCAGCAACAAGCACATCCCAGACTACTGAATAGGTTTATTTAATATGCTACGAAATCCACAAGCTCTGTTTCTCCATGGAAATCTTCAAGCACTTTAAAATTTTTATAGCATTTGGGAATGCTATCAAGAAATTGATTTGGGGGACTTCCAGGACGAACACTAAAACGTAGGCAGTGACTCATGTCATCTTTACTAACAATACACACACCCCCCATTCTGATAATTAGTGCTGGCCAAAATTTCATGCCACTGATTTCAAACGAAGCCAAACGTGCAACCTTGGAAATGCCAAGGAAGCAACACAGGCTTTACGACATGAGAATGACACAGCACCATTTCCTACCACAAACCCGAGGGGCTGTCATGTATCATTTATAAGGTTGTTTACCACTTCTGCCTCCACCAGTCAACATTCTTGCACATAAAGCCCATAAGATTGTTAAGAGTAAGACTTAATAAACAGTTAACTAAGGGAAACAGTGGCAGATGATGTGCATGATGCTTTTTGCAAATACAAGTTCGTAGAAAACAAGAGTATTTGGTAATCTGTTTTTAATAAAACGGGTTTTAGATAGAATGTGCAAACAGTTTATCTCTTCAAAAGTTGAAGTTCCTCTGCATACGCTTGCTGTCTTGAAAGAGCACACAGTATGCCAAAGCATCTAACAGTAACAGGCTTACATGAAGGAATGCGGAGGATATTCTAGAATATCTACTAGAATACTGCAAAAATCATTCTGGGATCCTAGCAAGACCGAGCATTTAATCTAAAGCTGGGAGGGGTGAGAATCTGGTCCTGGTTTCTTTGCAATATCTTAAAGGTAATAAGCTAAGATGATCAAAGGAGAATGGAGGAAAAGTCTTGACCTTGTTTATTATCTCCTCATTTTGCCAAGATGATTATCCTAACACAAAACCAGGAAAAAGTAAATTCAATTCAAGATGTTAGACATGCAGTTTGTCTCCAAAATTGCTGTCTTAATTGCTCTGCAGGTCACAAATGCCTAATGAAGTTGTCATTGATTTCTGTTACAATGATCTCATCACATCTGTAATTTAGGATTCCATTTCACAAAATAAACTTGTTATTGTTCTATATCCTGCACTAATATGGTTCTTAAATGTATCAACAGAGGTCAGGAAAAATCATGCTGGCTGCACATGGAGGAATTGTGTTTCAACTCCAAAGAGGCCAAATCAGCTTTATAAAAGATTTGCTACCCCTTTTGGCACTTAAGCAACTTGCAAGTTCAAGGGACCTCCATATCATGACAACTTTTTATTTAAACTCTTTATTTAAAGTCTTTATAGTATTTGTTTAAATAAAAAGTGAGCACAACAAAGAGGAAGATGAACACAAACGAAAGAAGACAGCAAAGGTGACTCAAAGGCATAGATCTATGTTCGCTCATAACAAAAATGGTTTCTTTTAAACCAAAATATTTTGATTCTTAAATCAAATCACACAAATTCAGCCTGTGGGACAGGAAATCCATCATGCTCCTCGCAATAGCTGCTTATCCAGCAACGCAAGCACTCCCATCAGGTTAGACACTTTGGCACACAGTGCACCAGTGTGCCATTCAGGAATCTAATCAGATCAAAATATGTCACTGTAATCCAAAAGCGGCTATTTTCTGAACTTGACCCTGTCAAATCAGAGTAAAATAATTTTTCTTCAGACTGGCAGGGAGCTCCAAAAAAAGTTTCCCATGGATAATAAATAACTTAATTGGCAATACATTCTTCAAAATATTCCTTTTACTTTTGAGCAAGAAACTATGATGGTTCTAGCTAACTTTTGGGGCATTAAAGTAAAATCAATATGTCTGTATTTAATTCCTAAATTAGCAGGCTATTTCAGGGACTCCTTACTAGTTCATAATCTGTAGGTTTTGGGGAGGTTTTTTTGTTTGTTTTTTAGTATCTACAGCGCTGCCTTCTGTATCTGCACTAAGTAACACCACACAAATTTTGGCTCAAAGAGGACTTTTGGCATAAAGCTTTTTCAGATCCTCGCCCCAATATTAAACAAGCCACTGAACCTCAGACCATACATCTCATCCTGTATTTGCTAGCCAACATTTTAATCGCCCATTTAACAAGCCTAGGTATTACGAGTATCTCTGAACTCAAGGTTACCAGGCCTGTTTAGGGAAAGAGATCTGACTTAGGATACTCCTCAAATGATCTGTATCTCCTGTACTACACTGAGGGCTGGCATTCCAAGCACCTGACCAAGGAAGAAATGACAAAAACAAGCAGTTTCTTTCCACAGAAAGATAATTCAACTTCACATCACAGAGACTTCATATCTTGGAAGATGAGGGGATGCGACAGAACTCTAGTGTTCTTCACTGGCTTATTCAGTTGCACTACAATTCTAATAATATAAACAACACTCCCATATTCTGGTCAGTGAAAACTAGCTGTTTTTTTCTTTCTTTCTTTTTTCAATAATTCAAAGGAACAAACTGTCTGCCAGCAAATCTTCATGTTCCGTGACTTGGAAATACCCAAACACCTGTATTTGTAGATTTCCTTTGCTGACTTTCCCAAGTAAAATTTTCCACTGGACAAAGAGGTGTTTTGTTTTGTTGTTTGTTTTTTTTTTTTCCTTTCTCCCCATCCAAGTGCAGTAAAAAAGTGGCTGTTTTTATCACAGTTCAACTTCTAAAATGACATCAATAAAAGCAGCCCATATATGACAGATGAGTAGCAAAGTACCAGCTACTGCTCTGCTTCAGCACTCACCAGCACAGATGAAGTGTGGAACCTCGGGGCTTCTATTAACGCAGACTTTTAGTCTGTACAAATGTTTGCATATCATCATCTGTCATATACTCACAGGGCAATCTATTTTTAAAAGCTAAACACAGCATATACAATCCTTTTTGCCTTCTGAGCAGAAAGAAAAACTCCATTAAAAAAATGTATTTGCTATAAAGGCACTAAACCATTTCTGACAGCAGAAAATCTTTCACCTGAAAGGTCTAAGACCAGCTACTAAAGAAACAGTTATAACAGGACTTCCCTGCACAGCAACCACATCCAAAACTAAGTTTACTATCATAAAAACCAACTTCTTTACTAAATAGTAGTGTTCACATAAATCATAAGCATGTAGGCCTCAGTACATGCTAGTAGAAGACGGTCACTTTCATATTGTTACAAGATGCTTTTAGACCTTTTATGAAAGAGTATTTATTCTTTTGACACGTAGAGTTAAGACACTGTGAATGATCAGGCATGTTCCAATCAGCATCCATTGCTCCCCCATTCAAACGGCACGCTCTCACCCATGAGGAGCTTTTGTGCATTCAGCTCTCGCTCTTTACACGGCATGTACTCTCTCTTGCCAATGCTTACGGGCAGTGCCACGCACTAGAGATTTGGCATCTGAGACCATTTTTCCACCTAACGAGCTGGTATGTAAGGTACGCCACATTACCTTTGGGCAGGTAATCTCAGTCTGCTGGATCATGATCAAGGCAGATGCAATCAGAGCTCCTTGACGTACATAATTCACAGGATCATTTGTCATTGGCTCAAGCAAATTAATTGCTTCCTAAAAAAAAAAACAAGAAAGAAGCAGTCACAAAGTTAATACTATTATTTTTAGTATCCCAGGATTCAGTACTCTACTGGAAGGTTATCAGACTGATGCTATCAGATACACTTTTTAATACATTTTGCCTGTTCATGGTAAATGAACCAGAAATTTGTGGATTCTCAATCAATCAGGAAGGAAAAAAGCACACATAAAAAAAGAAGTGATGGATGGAACAAGATTTACCTGCAGAAACAGGGCAACAAATAAACAATAGCTGTTGTAAGCAACAGAGGCAATTCAGCACATTAGAACTACTGACATGCCTTAAATAGTACACATAAATTATTCATACACTTTCTTTGCTATTCTTTCCAAGAAAATACATCAGCGTTACCTTCATTTTCTGTGTAAGGAATAAATGAACCAGAGATATCAAACAACATGTTGGGGGTTATAAAATGAGATGGTAAAACAATCCAGGTACCAAAATTTTGGCCTTACACTTTATTGTGAGAACTTTTAACATTTACCATCACACGAAAGCACTCATTTCAAACCTACGTCAAATGAGGCTGCCTCAGAGCACCCATACAGTATATCTAGGTTTTGAAAACATTTTGAAATGCTCTATTGCTTCTTCAAATTCTGTAACTTCCCAGCTAAGCGCAAGAGGAACATGATCCTCGATGATCTACCAGTAAGTAAGCATTCCTTTCAATGCAATCATTGATTATGAAATCAATGAGAGTCTATTGTAATAAATGCTGCTTAGATGTACCCAAGACCAGCACGTGCAATTCGCACGTACCTCAGACTAAATAATCTCTTTTGGCACATTTTTTAATTTCCATTTACTGTTCAGTCACTTTGCAAGCCATGACTTATACATAGAATTATCACAGACACAAATTCATTTCTAACTGTACAAGGTCCTCAGCACACATTCCACAGGACAACTGAGCTCGTCTAAACTCACTGCTGCCAAAACAAGATCCCCCTCCTTCCTCAACTTCCCTTCACCTATCCAGCCTCTCCCCTCCCCCTGTGCTAGCCACAGCCCTTCTCTCACCTCTCAGTGAGCTTTTCCAGCTCAATAGTTCAACAGAGAATGGTTCCCTTTTTTTTTGTTATCTGGATCAGTTTTCTGGGGGTTTGTCTGAATCCACTCACTAAGGAGCTGGACATCAAACAAAGCAAAAGGTGTCAGGAGGGACCAAGACTACCCATTTCAACAGCAGCAAGTTGTTAGTGGGCTCAGCCAGCCTTCACCAACCAGGCTTTTCAGATCAAAGTGGAATAAGCCTTAGATAGCAGTTTGTACAGCCACGGGCTGAACAGATAAATTTGGTCTGTGGCAATGCAGGGGCTTTCTAAAAGCACTCTGATATGGCATGTGAAGCAACCTGATAGATAGTCATTGGAACAGAAGATAACAGTTAGACATCCATCCTGAGAAGCTCAAAAAGCTCTTTTAATCTATTATGTGATCTTCTGATTACAGAAGTCAGACAGAATCACTTGACAATCTCTTGCACGGAGCTCTCCTGTCCATACTCAAACTGAAGACCTGAGCAAATGCAGCTGAGTGCATGAGTCTTCCAGCAGACTCCTCTCGGGGATACTTTTGTCCAGGTGAGGCTTTTAAAAACAAGCTGATTTTATACTACAGACTATTTCTAATAACCACTTCTAGAATCACATCATGCCTTTGCTTCAACTGCTTTTGGCAAGTGCTATCTTGGAGGCTCTGCTTCTCCACCTCAGGGTGACTCACTCGTTCTTTGGCATGCATTCAATACCATGTATGCAACATCCACTATGATAAAAAGCTGAACCTTCTGATCTCCAAAGCTGAATATATTTAGGCCTTCAAAACCTACTAATATAAGCTGTGGAAGACATGTCTGCATATAATCAGATGGTTTAGGTCTTTATCACAAAATGTATCTGGAAATAATTAGACTGCTTTGTGTAACTAAAAGCATTTCCACTTAAATCAACTTGTCAAATGCAGTAGGTTAAAAATAATTAGCTCCTTGATTCCACCTTCCACTTGAGAATAAAGCAACCTGGATAAAAAAAGGATGTCAGTTTGCTTTCAAGTCTGCATGCTTTGGATACTAAAGATAGCAGGCAGTGCATGCCAGTGTTCTGTGCGTTTCACAACACAAATGACATGTTGGGAGGCTCTCCCAAGAGCTACAGACCAAGTGTTTAGTACCAGTTGAGGAAGGGATCATACAGATAAGAATGAGATTTATCAAAGACTTGGAAGCATGAAATATTACTTCCACACGGACTGTCTCTGCACCTGTTTTGTAACTGTGATTCGGTACCAGTACAGGTTACATACACATGTGGATGAAGTAGAGGAAGCTTATCCCCAAGTTTATTTGCTGCTTGTCCCAATGAGCGCTCACTTCCCACAGCAGAAGTGGGAATCCTTCTACTCTAAAAGGCCCCTGCTATCATCTGTGAGAATTATCCTTATAAAGTGAGAATAACTTATAAAGTTATTCTTATAAAGTGAGAATAAAATTTACTGACTGTGAATTACACACCTGAAACTACAGTAAATTGCAATAAGTTTCATTTCAGTTGGTTTTTCTAAATAGATCTTCCACAAATTGTGTATCACAGGAAGGAAGAAAGAAAGGAGCTAGAAGTCATGCAGAACACCTGCTTTTTCCCTGTCACTGGCATCCCCTTTGTTCCCCATAAAGCAATCCATAAAAGATCAACTCCGAGGGCAAAGGAGTATTGCTTTTGGAGTACTGAACATACATTTAAACTTCAGTGGCAACTTGACAGTAAGAAAACTCTAAGAAAAGTTTTGAAGACAAAATTCCAAGAATGTGGCAATAATGTATAAAAACATTCTTCTACTTTATCTATTCTGTAAAAGCAGGAAAAGAATCTCTATGCCCAGGACAGTTAAAGAATTTAAAGCATTACTGCTCTGCTCCAGCCTGCTAGCAGTGTACGTGTGTGAGAAATCTAATCTGCGTGTGATGTTTCTGCACAAATGTCCCTGTGACAGGAGAGAGCAGAAACAGTCTCGGCAACAGATGCTTCTGGTCCTCACCTTGTTTCCAGTGCCCGCACAGCAGATACCCAAGGCCATGGCAGCCCCATAACGCACATGGGGATTGTAGCTCTCTGACAGCAAAGACACCACGCTCGGACATTGCTCAGGAGTCCTAAAGAAAGGCAAAAGAAAAATGTTGTTTATTATTACTGTTCTTCAAAATACGGAGACTTCACTCTGTTCATATTGGGAACTTTAAAGTTATCCTTCCACACCATATGCTTTGCATTTCCCAAAGTGCAACCAGAGGGCTGGAACAAATGGACTAAGAGAACAAGAAGCAAGCACACACATGAATAAACTTCCCTGTCACTGCAGATATCACACACAGTTCCCACTACTAAAGTCTTCCTCTTTAGTGCATATTTTCTGCCTTTAAAAGATTACCCAGCAGAATGACATATCTGTTGAGGTTGAGATCTTTATGTCTAGAAATCATGCTGTTGCGACAGACTCCACTAGCAGAGAGGTTTACTCTCCATGAGACACATAGTACTAAATCTCCCATCAGCAGACACAAATCCAACTCCAGTGTTCAATCAACCTTCAAGGTTGGTGGATCCCAACCTCCCCGTCACAATCACTGCTTCTCCTGACTCCTCCTCACCCCGTCTACTGCTGTAAATCAAAGCATGTGAAGAAATCCTGACAGAAAACACACTTCCAATCAGTTTATCAGCAACATCTACTGTTGCCTCCTTACAAGATCATTCTGTGATGTTGCTGCCTTTTAAGAGATCTGAAATGGGAGTATATGCTCCATGCCTTGCCAGCTGGGAACCAGTGTCCTATTGGTCATTACAACCCAGAGTTGGGGAAGATGAAAGGGAACCCTTAATTTCATACAGCAAGAAGCACATGTTGCTAATGCACAGAGTCTTGTGAATGTTAAGTATTTCAGAAATAGGGCAGAACTCACAGGTATGGATATATTCATTTCCCTCCTGTCTTTGTAATCATATTTATGACTCCATTAATTTTGATGTCATGCAATCCACTTCATAGTACCATTTACTGCCAATTTCAGCATTTCCAATGCAGCAAAGGCAAAATTATTTGTAAAATAAGCCTCTCTGCATCAGACAAGCCTGCATTCTGAACTCCTAGGCATCGCAAGCACATCCATCACAGCTAGTCTGTTAAATTTACCCAATCTCATGACACCATGAACACAAAAGCAATGCAAGAATGCAGTTGGCAAGTACATGCTCATGAAAAAGAAAGATGAGAAACTACAAATTGCAAGTGATTTAATTATATCTGTTTTCAAAGTGCTCATCATCTGGTTATCCACTCTATCTTACTCTGTCTTGTAGCCCAGACTAGCTTCTTAATTGTCTCACTCACAATCCTAAAAGCAGTGTTGCAAGCCATTTACTTTGACGATAAACTGATTTCAAGCTGAAACGTACAAAGAAAGAGCCAAGAACACCCTAGTTTTAGCTTCCTTTCTTATGAAGTACCTGTTGTACACAGGAATTACAGCATCACGTAAGACTCATCAAGCGTCCATCAAAGCACTCAACAACTCAAGAGGTAGAAAAACCATTACAGAGTATACTCCAGCATTGGTTTTATTTCAATGAATACCTGAATCATAGAAAATAGAAGTAAAAAAAGACTGTAAGCAATTATCTAGTTCATTCTCTTCTTTCACTGTGACTCGGGACAGAAGACATGATCATATGACCACACACATACTTTAGTTAAACTCTACACATAAAATCAGTTAATTTGTACTCTAGCTATTAGCTCTCCCCTATTTCCACACTTTCCCTTAGTCTCCTCTGATAACTAGTCCTAAGCCCCTCTTTGCACGCCTCTCTCCTGCTACAGTTGATGGCGGACAGGCAGCACTACCACACAGCCTCCAGTCCTGCTCCAGAACTGCTGAAGGGACCTGAAGGCACCCAGGTTTCAGAGGGCACTCACCCCCCTCAGCAGTAATGGCAGAAACTACCCACATCTCCTACCTCACCCCTGCTCCCAACAGTCTGTTTCTTTATGAGTTTTCCTAAAACAAAGAATCCGACCTACCACCACCACCTTACAAAAAAACCTGTCTCCAAACAGCAGGAAAAAAAAAAATACACAAGAGAGCAACAAACACAAAGTTGCTGGAAACTCTGCTACCCCTAGGATGCAGCTGAGATGACAAATGTTAAAAAAGGGGAAAGAGCTGGGAAATAGAATGATTCTGTTCTGCAAGCAAGCAATACAAGTGAAGACTATAAACTAAAAAACACATTTAAAATTACCTGTCAGTCTCTTGCTCAAATAACAGCTTGGATGCTGACAATGTATTTATTTTTTTTTTAAATGAGCTGATGTGGAGACTGGGAGTCTCAAATTCTATAATAAATGAGCCCAAGCATTCAGCTGCACAGAAGACTTCAGCTCTTGCACAAAGACTCTTAACACCTTTGTGTTTGCTTTACTTCAGCAAATGTTAAACAGGCAGATTGTGAGCCAAAGAAGAGAAAAACATCTTCTGGAAAAGATGCGATTACCCACTTTGAAGCATTAATCATTATGTTCCTGTTCAGAAAGCTGGATTTTATGGAATCATTAACTTCGACGCATCTTCCTGTCTGAAGTCTCAGTAGTTCCAACACAGTTCTTATTATAAAATCAGGATTAATGTACACTAATTGATTTTTGAATTCTCTGCCAGATTTACATTATTCGTGGCCATTATTTGAAATGCTTTTCCCTCAAATCTATCCATAAAAGGTGGAACATTTTGACAGGGGCATTCTGTAAGTCTGCTTTGGGACTTAAAGTTACTTAAGGGTTTCACCACTTTCCCGAGTACCGCAGTCTTCTCAAACCCATGATCTTCAAAAAGTGTTCTCCCACGTAACAGAGAACTAGAAGGCAGAACCACAAGTGGGCTGAGGAAGGAAGAGAATCTTGTAAAAATACTTATTGGATTCACAGGACTTCAGTACACAAGAGCACTGTTGGCATCGATGTTTAGACAGTAACATTTCCTTGCTCACTTTATTGCCGAGATGCTTTACAAAGTCCTACACACTGCTGCCAAACCTTAGCCCATATAAACCCAAATCCATGCTTAATAAAATTCATAAAACGCAAAACAACTCTGTCAAGTAATCAAAAGAAAAATTAAAAAGCCCTCATAAGCAGTTACGGGCGGCCATCGGGCTCCCGCGGCATTACTTCCAAGTGGTAATCCAGTTGGGGAACATGTTTAAATCATGACCATGTTCTCCTCCCCCTGGCTCTGACCCTTCACTACAAGCACAGCCGCAGGAGCTGCTGAGGTGACACCAAGCACAGCAGAGGCCCGTCCCACTGCTGGCAGGGGAACCTTCCACCTCGCTGCTCCAAAGCCCCACGCTGGTTCCCAAACCGAGTCCACCCCTCTGACTCCCAGCTGGAGACCTCCAACACGCTCTTGTGATGAATCAATGTGCTTACTGAGTAGAAACCTTTGGTGGGGGAGACAGAGAAGTAATGAAGAGTGTGAGAAAACTTAAAAACAGTACTAAAAAAAGATAAATCGTTTATCAGAAGTCACAGTCAGCAACAGGCCGCTCTTAGTCAGTCCTAATACGGACATCTGTTGTTACTACAAGATAAACATAGACGATAACATCATTTGAAATACCAGGATAACATCTGGAGATACAGTGGGTAGAAATTTCATCTGCAGACACAATTTTTTCCCTCCTCTTAAAAGTCATAGTCTAAACCTGGAGTATATTTAATATATTTTGAGGACAGAAGCAACGTACTATAGTCCTCTAGCCTGACCTTCCCCTACCACAGTCCAGTAATTTAATCTAAACATTCCTACATTAAAGACCAAAGTATGTCTCTAAGTGGGCTGTATATCTTAGAAAGATAGGCAATGCCTATTTTTAAAAAAAAAATTGTCTTTAATGCACTGGTTCCTTCCTTTCTTTTCCTAACACTGTTTTTGCTCAAACAGCTTGCTTTTGCAATTACATTTTACTACAGAAGCAAAATGACAACAAAAGAATGGTCTGATTATTTCCTTCATTTTCATCTGAAAATTGCTCAACTGCTCCTACATAAGCCACCAAAACACAGACATCGGTGAACCCAGACCCATATACAAAAAACCAACATCGCAACAGGCTTCAACTTTGTTCTGTTACCAGGAAACTAAGTGCATCAAGAAGCCAAAAAAAGCCTTTAAGTTTCTTTTATAGGACTTAAACACATGAGTTATCTACAGCTTGGTTTCCACCCTACACTAGGGTTAAGTTCTACTGTTGTGATATATGGGCTGCAGATGAAGGACTTCCTCCAAGATCCAGTCTGGTTTCAGACATTATAAACCGTGAAGAAAAACAAAGATGCATCAAGAAAACAACAAGAGATTCTCGGCAAAACATAATAGCTAGAATTTTATTAGTTTTACTCACTAACTCATTGCTCTGAAAACCTTCATGAGAAACAAACACCCTATGCAACTAAGGGTTTTGATCTTCATGGAAACCAGAAAGAAAACAAAGGGGCTGCCTAACTCCTGCCCAATTACCGTACCCCTAGCCTCAACTTTGATCTCATTCCTGGGGATGTCCATCTCCTGGATATAATTAAATAAGAAACATATATATATTATATATGGAAATTTTATATTCTCTATATAAAAGCTGATACTTAGGTTGTTAAGTGCCCAAGAATTTCTGAGAAACCAAAGAAAGTTTTGGATTTTTCAAGTACTTCCAAAGAAAGAGCAAAGAAAGTTTTTCTTAAGCCTCCAGTGCATAAATTCACACAAGAAACCCAGGATGTTGATTGTTACTAACTCGGACTAATATGAACAAACCCACCCAGATGAGCTGGACACAGAAGACTTCCTTTCAATCCATGATGACCATGGAAGGTTCTAAATAGTTTGCAGAGAACCCTAAAATTGTATTTCCCTTTCACCCCAAAACGTTTCTTACAGCAGCATCACCAGGAATCTGTAAGTAACCTAAACTGTTTTTTTTCTTTTTTTTCCCCTGAAGATAATTACAACTGCAACATCAGCAGATACTGTAATTCTTAGCAGGCTTTGCCTACAAGAGCCTTATTGGGCTACTCGTAGTTGAGGAACACTGTTATGTATATCAACTGTTTAATAATCCTCTTTTATCTTTTTTTCCCCAAGAAGCATGCAACAACATCACAAGACGAATTAAAAACTTGGATTGTCATATCTTGAAGCATGTTTCTTAGTTTCTTAGATCACAGCCCAGTTAGAATCACATCCAAATAACTTTGTGGAGTTATCTCCAATTCTGTAAATTGCACATCTTGAAGGTTAGAAGACTATCGCCATTTCTCTTTATATTTCAGCAATATTTAAATATTAAACCCTGTATATGTATATAAGGTGGCATCAATAAGTAAATAAACAGAATACTGAAAATAAACCATCACACTGGTCTTCTGATGGAAACTAAAAATGGAAGCGTCTGAAGCATCACTAACATACACTTTTTAGTCTAAATATTTAAGGACTTTACAACTCATTGAAAAATGAAATGTCATAGAATTATAGAATAATGTCAAATATATCTTTTAAATCCCTCATTAAGTCTCTCCAGTCATATTTCAAAAGATTCTAAATATTTATGACATTCTAAACTATCGGACGTGAATTAATCATTTGATACAAAACTATTTCCACAAGTTGCTTTGGTGGTGCAGTGACAGACAAAATAAGAAAAGCTTAACAGAAGTTTCATTTCATCCATGAATGAGTTATTAAAGGAAGAATGCAGATATCTAATTGCGCAATTTGCAGTCATTTTGAAAGGGGTGTGTGTAGAAGAGGGGAAAAAACACAGAAGATGGAAAACCTGCAGAGAAAAACACAATAAACTGACATATTTCGGCGTAAGCTAAGCATGAGTGTAAATCCCGTCTCTTTCTCTTTCGACAAGAAGGACATGAACTATTCCAGTACCAGGAATTCACAGCAACTATCTCATGTGCAACCCAGCCTCCTTCTCCACAATGTTCTTCCCTGAAATGCCTCCTGGTTGCCTAAGCAAGCCTTGCTAAAGAATGAGAACTTCTAGGAGACCTCCCACTGTCAGGACGCTGAGGGCAAGAGCTCCCAGGAGGCACAGCAGATGAACCTGAGTTATGGAATAAGCACCAACTGAACAACACCGTCACCAGCATCGTCAGCTCATGTCTAATGTAGACGTGGCTCCATTCAAATAAAATAGTATTGGCAATTTAAAAACAGAAATAACAACAAGGGGTGGGGAAAAAATAATATCTATGCATGGTCCAACTATTCCTGTTATGGTGGACCAAGAGTGGCGGTCTAGCAACATTTAAGGTTTATCATCATTAACACAGGAGCAGAGCTGGACATGGGGGCAGAACAGAGGCCTGCACAAAAAGCCTGGCCAGAAGCATCCTGCTGCAGATCTATAATAGATATACAAGAGCACGTGTTTCTCAAATTATTCAAACCTGGGAAAGGTCAAAAAAACATCCCAAAAGGCAGGTAAGTTTTCTAGCTATCTAAAATGAAACAATGCACCAATTAGGTATATATGCTATGCAAGCCTACATGCAACTAAACTTGTATCATCTTCCTCTGCAAGTTCCTAAGAAAACTCTGCTTTCATCTGTATTTTAAAAAAAATCACTTCCTTTTCAATTAGATATGAATGCATTTATACAGCTTTCATCAGAGCAATCTGCAGGCAACAGTACAGCCTTCAGCTGGTGCTTCATCAAGGTGCCTCTCCCCTTCCAATTTATTTAATTTAGCCATTCCAGTGGCTAAAGAGATGATTTTATCATATAAATGACATTACAATATCCACTGAGACATTCCAGAGAAGTGGGAACACTTGATTTTCACTTTGACCAAAACAACTCTTTACTGCAGTAGCCAGCAGTGGTGCTTCTCAGATGGCAAGATCTGTGGAGAAAATTTATAAAGAGGTAATACAGAACTCAAGTTGACAAAATTACACTTCTGTAACTCTCATATTTCCCCTACACTGAAGTGATTGAGGGGTAGTCTCTACTACACTGTGAAAGCAAAGATGTGAAAAGTAAATTAAAAAAAAATAAAAATATCAAAACCCCAAACATCTTTCAAGATAATGCTTCAGCTCCAGCAGAGGCTTTCATGAGTAGCTGATGATTAACAGATGGTTCTGATAGATGCATTGCCGATTTTCTTCCCCAGAACTTTTAATTATGTTCTTTAAATTCAGGGATGTCACATGAAGATCTGCACATGACATAACCCCCAAGCTGACCACTGATGTCAAAGGATTAATCTATCTTTTACTATACTTTGGTGGTTTTACTCTGGAACATTTTTTTTTTTTTTTTCATTTATGATGCAAACATACCACCAATAGCTCCATCTCCAGAAAGCAGTAACAATTCCAGCCACCTTTCAATAAGGAAAAAAATAGCTCAAGTGTCAATGATGAAGGAAAACAAGCTTCATCTGTGCAATCAGAAGGAGTGAACACTGGCTGTGTTTAATCCAATGGAAATCTTGGTAAAGACTTCAAGTACAGTTAGACTGGTGCCCAGAGAGCCTTAAAGATTTATAAAATAAAACAGAAGTTGATAAAGAAATAGTTGAACTTAAGGAAAACTGAATCCAAACGCTCATTAGCCCAATACAGTATTGTCCTCTCTTGATTTCTGCTTTTTGTATGTTTTCATGTGCTCTACTCTCTCAGTAGAGTACCTCCATGGGGAGGTGGTCAGATAAGGAAACAGAATCAGAATAGCTGGATTGGTCTTTATTATCTAATATATACCTTTCTGAAGAAGAAGAGATATCAAAAGTCAATTGCAAATGAATACAGCATGAAATCTTACCAAAGGGTTCCTTTAAACAGGAAAAATAAGGAGCAAGTGAAAACTACATTGCTGGAAATTCTACTGTATGATCTGAACACACTTTAAGTCAAGTATTTCCATTAATTTCTGGCAGCAGCTATCTCTTTTTTTGGCCCCGAAATAGCTGTACCCTGAAGATATGATTTATTTATTTTTTTTAAATAACATAAATCAAATCACAATTCACTGAGGACCCTATTCCTGGTCAAGCCTGGTGAGCACTAGCAATTCATGGAATGTAATGGCTGGTGACACATAAGGGGTCAGACCATGATCTCATGGTCTCTTCTGGCCTTAAACTCAAGGACTCTCTTACACAGTTGTCCAGCTTATGTCCTTGGAAGTGAACTCTATTTCCATTTTAATGTGGAACTATAAGACATACACACATCTGGCCAAAAGTTGGAAGGTAACAAAAGAGAACACTCATGATAATAAAAAGCAGCTGCATGAAGAAAGATTTAAAGTAACAGTGCGCACACTTAAAATAGTGTATGAGACAATACTTTTATAGAAGTTCATCAAGAACAAAAATTGGAGTGTTTACAGGGCAGCAGAACTTTTCAGGGTTAACTGTGCTTCCATCCAGAGAGCGTTGAAGCGAGCAGGAGAGAGCGAGGGTGCAGGCATAGGCACGCTGTGGTGGATACAGCTACGATACCATAGCGTGAAGGGTCCCTCACAGGATCCGCACATCCCGACACAGCTACCAGGAGCACACATGATAGTACTGGAGCACCGAATCAATTAACCTTCCCTGGTTCTTTTCCAGGCAAACCCCCACTCATTTACTTCCCTGCTTTTCAAGCGCTGGAGCTGGAGACACTGGAATGAGCCGATCAACAAACAAGGGTGGTAGCAGCAGAGGGAAAGCTTTGCTCATCGACAAAGAGAAAACTGCCCGAGGACCCTGCAAACCACTCAAGTAAAAACATGAAAAGAATGGAAGAGAAAGGACAGCAAAAAAAAGACCACCACCGTATTTCTATCTTTTTTAAATGTGGCAAGAAAGATTCTTCTCCTCCATTCAAGAGTTGGAGAAAACACCTGGGTAAGAAATACAGTTTTCCCAAAATAGAAATTCTTAATCTCGGTGTTAGAAGAAATATAAGTGCTAAACAAAAGCACACAAAGAGACAAGCTTTAGAAAAACTATAAAAAACAAAACCAAATGAATGGCTTTTTTCCAGAAAGCAGTGAAAAAAAAATAAATCTTAAAATCCACCATGTGATGAAAAAGAAAATTACAAAGGATCTTCCTGGATGCAAACTCTACTAAAATGCAAGAGAAAGAGGTAAGGCAATTTTTCACCTGAAAATTGCAACACATCAAATCTTCTCAGTAACTGAGCGTTCGTGCAGCTGAATGCTCTGACAGCTGCTTCAGTCTCTGCTTGAAGGGGGAAATGTAAGCGTTAAGTCTTCAGCAGAGTTGAGAGAGACAGAGAGCAAAAGAGAAAGAGAGAGGGAGAGAAAAGGCTGTACTTAATAAAAGCCCTGCTCAGATTACAAAAACAAGCGGTTTACTCCCCCATCCTCCCCCCTCCAAGTAATGGGTAAATTTAGATGGCTCAGTTCCATAAATCTTTACAGTCCCCTTGAGACTGCCACCAGTGTTTTATTGTCTACAGCTTCCTGACTTTCACCTGATAAATTAGGAACTGCAGACATTAAAACGGAAGCCTCATACATCATTTCTGAAGATATTTTTGGGGTGACCCTCTGTGGAGAAATAGGATTCTTAATAAGGGGAAATATGGGAACTGCCGCCTGCCTACGCACACGCTGCCGGCGACCAGACACTCAGGAGAGGAGGAGTTGCATATACACAACGCGAGCATCTGCCTTTGCATCAGTTTGTACTTACAAAGAGCAAATCTACGTAGACTGCATCTAAAGGGAACCATTTGGCATCCAAATTCATCTATCACTTTTTACTGCTCTAGGGGGAAGAAAAAAAAAAAAAAAAAAGGAAGCTCATGCACTGCTTGCTTTACACAGCTATTGATCTATCTCCTGTAATCTTCTCAAACCTGGACCTCACTATAAAGGGGAGACCAGACCACTGAAACCTACCAACCAGAGATGGACACGAGACAGGAGTTCCATTTTTAAGACTTAATTGCACCCAGCAAGGCACAGGATGAAAAATTTGGATACCACCTTGGAGATGGTTACTGTATCTCAAAATAGCAGATGACCAGTCTACCATACTGACCATGCTGGCCTTTCTTCAGGACCATCCTGGACCAGAGAGGAACAGTGAACTCTTACACCGCACCCAATTACTGCGCAAAATACAGCTCCCGAATACATTCTGCTGGACACAAAAATGTCCTACCCTTTGCATTTCTTCAACGGGTCTGGAGCTGGCAATGGATCTTTGTCGCCTCTCTCAGTAACAGGAGAACCCAAGCAGGACTACCCAAGTGACCAACAAGGAAACAAAGTGCGCTGGGCAGCTCTACTGATCCTCCTGGTGATAATCCCCACCATTGGGGGGAACATACTTGTCATACTGGCTGTGTCGCTGGAGAAAAAGTTGCAATATGCTACCAACTACTTTTTGACATCCTTGGCGGTGGCAGATTTGCTTGTGGGTCTGTTTGTGATGCCGATTGCTCTCCTCATAATATTATTTGGTAAGTACAGCACGTTTGTTTCATCAGGGTAGCATGTGGGGAGGTCTAATTTAAACAGAAAAAATGTTTGCTTTTTACCGTTATAATTTTAAAAATCATTTGGATGAGAGCTGCTAAATCTTCTGTCCCTCTCACCTTTATATAGCTATTTATGGGAAGTACACCCAATGTGGATATTCTTTCCTTTGAACCAAACCATTCAAAAATCACCTGAGACTCTAAACTGATACTAAATTGGAGCTGAACATGGGAAATTGTATTTTGTATAGTGGAATATTACTTTTAACATCAGCATAATGTTGGTATCTGTTCTACTGGATATTATACTAATTGCCGGCAGTCTTCTCTTAAAAAATGAAGAATAGGTATCTGTTCAGTACACTGAACAGGTTTCGAACTTTCTAGGAGTCAGGCACCTATTGACTCCAAGCTCCAGGAGCAGGCAGACGGCCCCCTGCACCATCACTGACAACAAATTTTAGCAGTGTCAGTTTCAGAGAAACTGATTTTCTCCCACCCTGAGGAAAGTGGCAGGTTCCTAAAGCATCCCAAAGAATTAACTCATCTGTCAAACCAAGGAACCCTCAATCTGTGTACCTACTGTTTGAGATTCAGATTTGTCATTTTGTTTGGTTCATATGGAATAAAATAGGTATTTTTTACATAAACATACATTGGGTGTGACATTTTCTTTCTCGTTAGTTGTTACAGAACAAACATGACTTTTTCATGCCCAGCTTTATTTCAGATATTGCTTTTGACAGCAAATCAGAGGCAGCTCCATGGGAAAGTCTCTCTTTTACTCCTAAAATTTATTTAAGAATACATTTTAAATGGTCTATTTTCACATCATACAAATAGAAAAAAAAAGCAACATGAGATGGGTTTTTCAATACATTTACAGATTTACACAACGACCTTTAAGGTATAGATACCACTGGGCCCTAGGTAATGAAAGGCTGCAGGAGTTCGTTTTTCCTGTGCTAAATCTCCAAGAGTTGTCTGAGCAACAAGCAAACACAATCATAAACTTTATTTCAGAAAGGCCATCAGTAGCTTTTGTTTGCTGCAGAAGACTGGTATCACTGTATTAACAAATGTGTTTATTCACTAAATGCCTTGAGACTGGATTTCTGTGTATTACAGACTCCTTCTCCCTAAACAGAGGTACAAATTGGAGGTCAGAATTCAGTGTGGATATCATAAAATAATCTTTTTTCAAGCAACAGTTTCTCAAAAGAAAAATAGACGTACATGACCAGGACAGTGATTTGTAACTTGAAAAAGAACGCAGTCACTTATAAAAAGCCTTGGTAAGTCATGTCTGTGCACATATGTGTGTAGAGGCAAGAAACAGATATGTATATACGTACTTACACACAGACTGTAACTGTTCAGTTCTTGCCAAAGGTCTCACTAATAATAAAACTAAAACTACTAACCATAAAAACTACTAGTATTGCACTAGCAATGAATACAAAGGAAAGGCAAGTTCTGGATTTTCTGGAAGGGTTTTTTGGTGGTGGTGTAGTTTTTCTGATTTTTTTTTTAAAAATTATTTTCACTTTGCTAGACTAATAAATACTTTCTTTTTAACTTTATAGAGAGACTACTCCTCCTTAATCTCTCAATTAATCCAGTATTAAACCCTGGTTACAACAGTTTAAAGCATGCTAGGAATCTTAATTTAAAAGTCAAACAAAAGCCTCTTTCATGTTGCAGGAAATTTACAAGAAAGTAGCAAAATTAGTCATAATTAACCAAGTAAGATTGCGACCAGCCTTTCACATAGCAGTGGTTAAAACTGAAATTTCTTGCATATAAATCTGTCCTTGGCAATCAACCAGAAAACTGCTTTGCCTCTTCACTGACTAGTATAAGATGCTGAGGTGTTTATAGAAGTTCAAAGCATGAGCAAAACATGAGGAGTTACTGGAATGAAGCTACAACAGACATTTAAATACACAACAAGTCTAAATCTTGGAGCTACATTAGCCAGATAACTTCTTGAACAGAGAATAATCATTGATACCCAGAGAGCAAATTTAGTACAGCCTCCTGGCAATTCCACACAGGAATGTTCCCATAATAATGAAATAGCTGGGTGCAGTTTCTAGATACAAAATACAAATATTATGCTTCCGATTTGGGACTGATATCTAATTAGGTGGAGAATATTTAAGGGAAAAGGTCTAAACTAAAATGCAGTCACATTAAGTGATCCTGACTAAAAATTAATGTGTCACAGAGTGTTCAAATTCAAAATCCACTACAGATCCTGGCTCCATGCCCTGAAAGTATGCTTACAGAAAAATATTCAGAAACAGACTGTCTCTATAATAAGACTTGCCTGTTTTAAAAGTAAATAAATCAATATATCTGTAACTCACGCACAGGTATAATACCATAAGCAGCAGGTGATTTATTCTCAGAGCAACCAAAATGTACTCTGGTATGAATATACACTGCAATTTTAATTTAGGAGTGTGAGTATCAGAATATACAAACAGTTCATTGCTTGTATTGCTTGCTAAATTCTTCTCATTTCTTCCAAAAAAAGAGGAGGGCACATTAGGAAAGAATGACATTCTCTGAAATCTAGCTTTCAAAAGAGTTGTCCAAATTTCTAACACTCAGAACTACTGAAGGAAAGCAAAAATGTTGCTATTCATCGGCTAGTGAAATTAGCAAATAAACTTAAGAGAGTTCCTCTCGTTCGCAAAGCGTGCAGTAGGAAGAAGTCTGTTGTCCAGGGCTTGGTGGGCAGTGGGTTACCTGGAGTCAGTGGATGTACCATATTTCAAAGTATATTCTCTCTTCCTCATATTCATCCACTTAAAAATCAAAAGGTAATGCAGATCATCCCAGGCTGCAAACCATTATTTTTAAAATCTATTACAAGCAACCACTGTCTTAATCTTTCCCTATTACTGATGGTGAGTCACAGAAAGGCTTTCCTTCTTGCTTGTGGAAACTACCAGAGAAAATGGCTTTAATTGATGGCTACCACCCAAAATGTCAAATCTAATGATAAGTGAGAAAGCAAAGGTTTAGTCCTCACAAAGCAACTCTAATGAAAAAATAAATTACTTTGGCTAAATTAAAAAAAACCTACACGACAGTGAACAACTACTGGCGAAACTATAACTGTAGCTGAGAAATAAAGGCAGGCAGCCATGGGGGTGCCAGGAGACAGCAAGCTGGGGCCGTCCACGAAGCTGAACACTAACACGAGGGTGACCGCCACGCACACAGGCTACAGACACACACGCACCAATTTAAAGATCAAAGTCTAGACTTAAGTCAGCCAGTGATTAAAAATATCCAATTTCCATCTCAGTAAAAGCATCGTTATCTAACAGCAGCAAAGTGTTCACAGGCAACATGTGTCAGCAGCCCTTAGAGCAGAAGAACAAACGGTTTCCATGTCTATTTAAAGATCTCTCTTGATCATGCTTACACATAAGTGGCGCCTTCTCCCAAGCTTTCCAAAAACCTTTTGGATTATAGCAAGAGCAGCTCCTCTTCTATACTGTACCTTGTTTCAAGGATTACACATTTCCAAGGTATTTCCTATAAATAAAGCTTTTCTTAAATAAAGATTAATCAAAGGTAGACAGCTGTGGTAAAAGCTCATCTTGCTTCTCTTAAGTTGTTAAGACAAATCTTAAAACATGTATTTTGTCTTGTCTTGACTCAAAATAAGGAAAATAATCTGCAACAGCAGTGCTGCTGCAGCTGGGAGGATCTGAGGCAAGGTTTGTTTGAAAGAGGGATACCTTTTTATCTTATACCACCTGACAGCTGGAGAAAACAGACAAGTTTTCATGCAGGCATGTTTGTCATGTAACCTAGGCATTCAAAAAAAATTATTTAAAAACCCAAGCCACTAGCTTGTTTAAATCAGCATTTCAACCCTCAATGAAAATCTAGACTAGAAAAATCAGAACTTGTAACAATCGAAACTAAGCATGATCTGCTAATTCCTTTGGATCACCGCTTGGCAGGACATACTAATTTTAGGTTCAGTCGGAATGATAAAGAAGGACAACAAACAAGCAGGTCAGCATCATGTTCAGGGGTCAGAGATGCTTTGCGAGTCCTGAGGGGAAATTAATATTCCATCTTCTCCCTACCCCCAAACTAATAAAATAGGCCAGTGATACCATCACCAGGAAAGCCCAAAATCTCAGCCCAGAACCATCCCTCATGCTAGGCACAGAGCTTCTAACAGAGGAGTAACCAACAAATCAAAGGAAGTAAAAGAAAGTACACAACAGTATTAATCCTAGACAACTATGTGACTCTTCTGGACTTTAAGGTATCAGCTTCACAGTATTTGTTTTAAGTAATAACCATATTCTTCACTTTTTATCAGCTACTGCATTTAAAGTCTACTCTGATTTTGTTTGGACAAAACCCATCATCTCATACACACAAATACAATAGGACATAACGCTACAATCATGAATGTGGTAACTTACTGCCTTCTGCAGCCAGTTCTAAACAAGACAAAAATAAAGACAAATTTTTCTTTGTTCAGTTGCACTTAACTAACAAGAGCTCCTACGACTCAAAAGCATACAAGGTTGCTTTGCAGATCGCTATTTAAATGCATCTGTATTTGAAAGAAATAAAAGAGCTTTTTGCTGCAAATTATTTGAGGGTTTTCTTCTGCAAAGAGTAAATTAACTACAAAAGGAAAGAATTTATCACACTGCAATTCTCCAGAAACCAAAGCAGTTATAATCCAGGGAGCAGTGTGTAAGGACTCTCAACAGAAGCATTAGCTGCTTACTTGAAATCCAGCCGTGTTATCTGCCATCCTTCAAGATACAGAATATACTTTCTGTTGTTCATGTTTTATCTGAAGTAGTCTTATTTTTTCTGGAGTGAGCAAAAATATTTAAAGCCCATCAAAACTGTTATTTCTTTTAACTGTATTTTTTTCCTTTTTTTTTCTTTAATTTTTTTACAGGTGGTTGCATGAGCCACAAGACATTTCGATTTTACTTTTTTTGTTCAGAAAGGCACCATACCTTAGTGCCAGTTGAAAGTGTAGACAGGAAAATTAAATATGAGTATGCATTTCATAACATACTAATTATGGCTTTCTCATACCTGCCTGACAGGATAATTTTTTGAAGAGTAGTTTCAAGCATGGTATTTTCCTTAGAAAATATTCAGCTGGATATTAAAATTTAGATATTTAGATATTAAAATTTACTCGTTAATGATTTGAAAATAGACTACCTCTCCCTCTGCCTCACTGCCTACATCATCCTCACCTGGAGTCACAGAATCACAGAATCACAGAATCTTCCAGGTTGGAAGGGACCTTAAAGATCATCTTGTCCAACCGTCAACCTAACTGACAAAAATAAACGCCCACACAACATACAAGGAGCATCACCATCACTAAACCATCCCTCCCAGCACTACATCAACCCGTCTTTTGAACACCTCCAGGGATGGGGCCTCAACCACCTCCCTGGGCCGCCCATTCCAATGTCTGATAACCCTTTCGGTGAAAAAATTTTTGCTAATATCCAGCCTGAACCTCCCCTGGCGTAACTTGAGGCCATTTCCTCTCGTCCTGTTGCCTGTGACTTGAGAGAAGAGACCACCCCCCATCCCTCTACACCCTCCTTTCAGGTAGTTGTAGAGAGCAACACTGCTTTGGGGATGGGTGAGGTTCAGTTCAGGGCTCCATCCATCCATTTCCTTTGTTTAACAAGCGAGATTTCCCAACGTAGGTAAGAGTGTAGACAAGTATGTGCTATGTCTAACTTTATAAAATTTTCCATCCTCTGGAGTTTATAATTCCAGTCAAGAAAGCACTGTTATCAATTCCATCTATCCATCACATTATGAAAAAATGTTTAATCTCAAACTACTGCAACATTACCACATCGATAAGACTGGGCATTACAATAGCCCAGCTCATTTGGCATTCTCAGCACGCAGATCTATTTATTCAGAGCAAGGAGATTAAAACCAATCTGATTTGTTCAAAGTGTCCTTCCCCCCCCCTTAATTGTCATTCAACAAAAACCCAATTTCTCTGGCAATACTATTAATGTGCCTACTGATTGAGTACAGCTGAATTTCATAAGGAAGGAGAGTATCTGCTTGGTAGATCACCTTCTGCCATTAGAAACAGGAAGAACATCTGCGTTCACATATTCTTCACCAGGACTACAGAACATTCTTAAAGACACACAACGCTACGGTGCATCTCAAACTGAACACTGCTAGCACTGGATTACAATATAAACTACTTGTGAGTGAAAATAAAGCAGTTAAAAAAATAAGCAGAGTTTCATTAAAGTTCATTTAATTTGGTATTGTAAACATTGATAGTGGAGGCCCAGCTCTCAAAAATACGAGCCCCTTGAAAAGTTGAACACTACAAACCTTGATCTTGGCCACAGTGCAGTTGACAGACCCTGTGTTGGCTATAAAGATTAACAATAAAGACAGATAACTACTGTGAGAAACAGGATGCCAGACTTAAAATCCAAGCCATCAATCTTGAAAAAACAAAACAAAAGATGCACATGAAAGCCCTTCAATTTTTATAAAACTATTAGTGAGGCAGAAGAGCCTGGCTTTGCCACATTAGTGCTCAACTGTATCTGGTCAAGGGACACAGTAAACTCATTTTAAAACTGTATGAACTAGATTCTTCAAAATCACCACTGAGACGATTCTGCGATAACTGGCAAATACATTGGTTACGACCCATTACCTCATCCATTCAATACAACCTTGAATCACAGGACTATATAAGAGACATAGATAAAAATAATCATTTAATAGCAGGGTACAAGGACCAAGCACAGTCATGGCCCATTTGTTTAAAAGTTGTTTCATTCAAAGTTCTTGCCACAAAGAGCTTATGATCTAAAAAGAACAAAGAGAGAGGGAAAGGTTTGTAATACACAAACAGCCTGATCAATATGATGGTAGCATATTAGTATAATTAGCTATTATAGTATAATTAGTTAGCTAATTAATAGCTAACTAAAAGATAAGTCAGAGGCAGTGGCAAAGCTCGGTTCCTGCTGGATAATGAAATTCTCAAAGTTTCTGAAGCCAAGGGAAAACCACACACCAAAAACTCTCAAAAATCTTAGATTCTAATGAGTTTTCTGTTCTCTTTCAGACAACGCCTGGCCTTTTCCAACTGCCTTGTGTCCTATCTGGCTGTTCCTTGACGTCCTCTTTTCCACAGCTTCCATCATGCACCTCTGTGCCATCTCCCTAGATCGCTATATTGCGATAAAAAAGCCAATCCAGGCTAGTCAGTACAATTCATGGGCTACAACAATCATCAAAATCATCGTGGTTTGGCTCATTTCAATAGGTACGTGAGACTCGGAGACTGGAAAAGGAATACAGAAGATTTTCATGTCCAAAACAATAGGTGAAAGCTGGGCAAAGTGGAAAATTTGGTCAAGTTCTATTGATTAGCAGACCGTAACACCTGGCCTAAGTCCACCTCTTGGACCAAACATAGCTCCATCATAAAAATCTCCATGAACCGCTGCTCCTTATCAGGCTTACCAGGAAGGGTGAGGATTGAGCAGGGATAATCATCACTCTTCTTCATGGTCCTAAATATCCAAAAATCAGAAGACAGCATCTGCATACACAGCATGTCTCCCAGGAAAGCAAGATTTCAAGTTCCTGTGGTACTATATTCTGTCCCAAACACAATTTTAAGCCCTGAGTAGATGCTGCTGGTGCTGCTAAAACCTCTGCCTTACTATTGTGCCATAAAGCAAGTAAAATAAAAAAAAAAGTTAATTACCAATATCAAAGATTGGGAGGTGAGTGAGTGGCTGGTAACATTCACACTGAAGACTCAGATGCACTGGCAATATAGCATATAGATAGGCTAACTTCTAATCAAAAAAACCCCAAACAACCCGAAACTAAAACCAAACCCCAAACAGTTTATATGAAGGATGCCAATGTGTAAACTTTTATGACATTAGCACCTCTGTGGTGTGCATGTGGCATCTCACGTGTCCTTTAAAAAAAAAATAAATCTGTTAAATGGGTTAAGAAGGTGATAATATTTAACACACACTGCAGGTAGCCAGAGCCATATAGTGCTATATGGTCTGTGTGCAAGAGAAAGAACAAAGTTATTCTAAATCATTAAGGCCAGTGATGCACAGGAGAATGGGTACTTCCACCTTCTTGGCCAATACATACATGCTTAAAACCAAAAAAATTCCAACTTGAAAAAAATTTCTGGAAGATCTGTAAGGATAGGAGAAAAGATGCTCTATTTTATCACAAAACAAAAGGAAACTGTTAGCATGACAAGACACTTACAGTTGACCTTTTAATGCACGATTTGTTATTAATCAGTGCTGTACTTTTTCATGTCTTTTTTTATCCACACAAAAGTACTCTGCAGCTGAGCCAGGGTTCTCCAAATCAAAGGTTAATTTGCTTCAATCCTCATTTTACATGTTTGCTGTACCTGAAGGTGTGCCACCTATTAAGAAAGGGATCAAATGGCTGAAGGGTAAACCATTTAGTTCTTGCTGCCTTCAACCAACTTCAGTAAGCAGAATAGCAGTGGAATACAGTAAATCTCTAGATCTCATTAAGTGGTATCAGGAAACAGCACAAATAACCTTCACCAGACAGCAAGGAACCTGTTGTTTTCGTTGTAATGTCAGACTCTGGCAAATTAAGTGCTGACTGTAATTTAGTGGTTGTAAAAAATTCATTTAAAAAGACAAGACTGCTAACATTTTTTTAAAAAACGAGTGGTGAATTACAGAGCTAGCTAGCCTCATTTAAACACTCTTAAATATGCAAGAGACTTTAAACAACAAATCCATCTCAAACACACACTGCATAATTCTGGCATCTATTTAACTACTTGTATATATGAAAGAGCCAAGCAGGGTGAAAAAAATCAGCTGCCTGTGTCCAGTCACTTGATGTGGGTAAGATAAGAGGGGAAGACAAGTTTTATGCATTTACAGAACTGCCTTCAAAAGTGCAAAGGTTACCCTGGAGGAAAAAAAAGAAGCAGATGGCATTAGGAAAACACATTTAACTGGAGGAAAAGCCATATTAATTCTAACAACTGGAGTCAAAGCAATTCATGTCTTTTTACACTTGAGAAGTTGGCAACTTCATACTGCTTCCTCAACACTAAGGGTAAGGCCCAATCTCCTCAGAAAGGGCACTCTGTTAAAGCTGAGCTTGCCAAGGCTCACAAAATACTATTTGCCCAGTCAGCCACATGCTATCCTTAACAATTTATGTTATCTCCATCATCCTGTGCCTGCTGCAGAGCTCAGGAACTACCTTTCTTTATAGACCCTGAGGCTTCAGACCCAAAAAGGAGATTGCAAGCAATTACCATATGCTAAGTACTTGGTTTTTTCTCCTGTAGGCATTGCTATTCCGATCCCTATCAGAGGCATTGAAGATGGAAACAGCAACTCTACAAACATCACGTGCGTCCTGATGCCTGATCGTTTTCATGACTTCATTCTGTACGGATCAGTGGCTGCGTTCTTCATTCCCCTCGCTATCATGATAGTCACTTATTTTCTGACAATCCAAGTGCTACGCAAGAAGGCTTACTTGATCAACAAGCCACCTCAGCGTTTCACTTGGTCAACAGTGTCCACAGTATTTCAGCGTGACACAACACCTGCCTCCTCACCAGAAAAGGTGGCCATGCTAAATGGCTCCAGAAAGGACAAGACTGTGTCCAACGATATGCCTCTCTGCAGAACATCTACGATTGGGAGGAAGTCCATGCAAACAATAACCAATGAACAAAGGGCGTCAAAAGTTCTGGGGATCGTATTTTTTCTTTTCTTGTTGATGTGGTGCCCATTCTTCATAACAAACATAAGTTCAGTTCTGTGCAACTCCTGCAACAAGGAAGTTTTTCAAAAGCTTATGGATATATTTGTTTGGATAGGATATGTGTCCTCAGGAGTGAACCCTCTTGTCTATACACTCTTCAACAAAACATTTAGGGAGGCTTTCAGCAGGTATATCACTTGCAACTATAGGACCACAAAGCCTATCAAGGCCCTTCGGAAGCGCTCCAGCAGGATCTCTTTCAGAAGTTCTGTTGCAGAAAATTCCAAGCTTTTTGTAATGCATGGGATGAGAAATGGGATTAACCCCATTATGTACCAGAGTCCAATGAGGCTGAGGAGTTCACCCATCCAGGCGACATCAGCCATTCTGCTGGACACATTGCTGCTCACAGAGAATGAAGTTGATAAAACAGAGGAACAAGTCAGCTACGTATAGTTGAATGGCAGCTGTGTCCATACCATAGTATTACTGTATGTATTATTCTAGGCAACTGTGCTATAAAAGGGTATAAGTACTGTTGTTTTCTGTTATTTATGCAAGCAATAGCTTATAAATTTATATTAATTCCTTCCCTCCAAAGTCTCCTCTACTTTAACTCCAAGCCCACCGTGGCAACCACAACTTCATTCCATGAGAAATGACTAATGCAGAACTGTAGCCTACTGGAGGAGGAAAATAAATAAAAGCTAAATCAGATTGGGTATCTGACTTTATCATCATCTTCAGTCTCTTCAAAGTACATTTTTATAAGAAAAGTATCTCTGTACAAATACTTCTTTAACATTCAGTCTGGGAAGAATAGAGAACACTTTGTAGGTTGATGCTCTACAATGAAATTAGCAGGGGGATATGAGCTTGCTGGTTTTAATTTAAATCCACCTTTACTCTGTGTAAACGAAACAGCACACAAGCTCCCTGCATGGTCTGCTACATATACATCAAATACACTCCTCTGCTGAGACCGTGTACCCAAACACGAGCTTTTCTTGTTCTCTGTGGGTATATTTATCACAAGCAAAATCACTTGCTCCAGAGACCAAAAGGTGTACATGTCCGTTCCACAAGGATAAACCTGGTTCTTAACAGAGTCAGAAAAAATTCCATGTGCTGGAATTATCCCTTTGTGGTTTCACCGTCTGTGTGTGTGTGAAGAATCTCTTACCCACCTGAATTTCACCTCTCACATACACATAAGCCTGGTATTGTCAGACTGTCACAGAAAGCTGCCCTTTGTTCTTTTCATACTAAGAAAATGAGAGCATTTAACCAAAATAGAATACCACATCAATGATCATCAGTAAAACAGGACAGGCAGTGCCTAGAACATCACTTTAATTTATATGAACAAACTTCCCTTTTTTATGACCATTGGAACTTCATAAGAGCCTTGCCTCATCCAATATAGTTCACACAAAGTAGAAAAAACACAGGACAGCTATTTCACTTCAAAATAGGAGCAAATGTTTAAGAGACAGCTGAGACAACAATACTATCTAGACCTTTAAGCATTCACAGTTTATCTTATCTTGGCTCAAAACAATTTCTTTGGACCAACAGCATAGGTCCCAGTCTGCAGTCTCCAAAACATGCTCAAGTCTTCCGTCAGAGCACAAGATTCATAGAAAGAATCGTTCATGACAATCCGTAAAAGCTACTACTGTCTGTCATTTGGATAATCAGGAGCTTCTGGCAGTTCCAGAGCACCTCCGTCTGGGAAGGGAAATCGGGTTTCCCCAAAGTACTGGGATACTTACAGTAAGCAGCCAGCTCACCATTATTTTCCAGTTTCCATTTACAGTAAAATTTTCAGTTTCGGCTTTGTTTTCATTGTAAAATGTTTTCAGAACTCTTTAGTTACACACTAAAGTTATGTACAGCAAAAGGCTTAGGTTTTTTCATCCACAGAACAGAAAGTACTAAAGATAACATGTCCTTCCAACATTTATTTATATATCTCTAATTTAAAACTTCTGCAAGTTCGAAACAGAACCTAATGTAACATCTGCCAGAGTGTTCCAGGAGAAAGCATTAAAAATACTTCTGTGGTACTTACAGTAATTTGTCTTCTTCCTCCCCTTTTTGGTCATAGTCACTAACCACTTAAGTTAGAATAAGCTCTAACTGCTCTTACTCCTCTTTCGTTAATCAAAATTTGTTTAAGAGGATCCTGAAGGTAAAAGCTGGAATTGATAGATTGCTATAGCTGTGAAAAATGCCTATATCTAAAAATATTTGAGAATCAAAAGCCTTTAATAAGACCTAGATTAAGTTGAGGCTCAAAGCAGGAGGACGTAGGAATAAAACAAACCCAAACAACTCTAAAACTTCCAGGTACATAGCTGAAAACATCACAAGACTAGTGTCTCATTTAACCTAAAGCAGACACTTTGGAACCAGGTGCAATCACATCTGTGCACAGAATGAAAAAATAAAAAAAAAATATTTCCCAGCAGCCACACAGCAAGAAGCAGTCATCTCTGAAAACTCTTTTACTACTTAAATAAATACTACTTAAATACATAAAAACCGTTCCGACGGCAGGTAGCAGTCATCTACTTTCAGCAGCAACTTAAATTTTCCCTTTCCAGCAGGAACATCACAGCTGGCTCACAGCATCTGGATAGAGCAAGAGGTAACTTAGTTCTCTTCTGTCTGATCCTATCCTTGTAACTGTCAGTCTACAATGACATGAGGAGTAATTTGCTGTAAGTGTCCCACAGAGAACAATTCCAAGGCTTCTTTGCAGTCGATGGTTAGACTCCACCAACAGGAAACAATCCTTGAAAAAGTCTCACCAAGCAAGATGTATTATGTCAAGACAGCATAGATGTCTCAATTGCAGTAACCATAAATAGAAGCTCAACATGTTCCAGTTACTGAATTTAGTCAGCAACAATTAACCTCATTTGAAAGGACTAGTGACCAATCCAAAATCCAGTCTTCCTACGGAGAAATGAAATCTCTCCATAGAAACACATCATCAAGAAAACATGCACATTCCATTTAGCACACTAAGCGTAAAAAGAAATTGTTTGCCCATTGACAAAGCAGACAAGCTAAGAATTTAGGTAACAGTCTTGGAAAGTGTAAGGACAGAGGGAAAAGAAAGATAGAGAAGATGCAGAACTACGAAATAAAAAGACAACATAACAGACAGCAGAGTTCTTGTTTTAGCAACTGTATCTACATGAGCGATCTGAACAAAGACATTACCTTCATTAGTGAGACATGATTGAAAATATGAGAGTCACTGCAAGCTACCATAAGAAAGCACAAGTTTGTTGTATGGTAACTAAGGACAACATTGCTCAGGTGGTACTGATGGAGACAGGATGCTCAGGACTACATCCATGAGCACCATCTTTAAGTAACACAAATATATAAAATATATTTTTACATGCTGGCTGTGAAGTGAGAGCATTGCTATAGCCTCCTTCATAAAGATAGCAGCCTAAATAATAATTGATAAAAGGGGTTGCAGTCACTTCCTAGCCGAACACAGGACCTTTTTACAGGAGTAAAAAAAAAAAAAGAGAAGACATTCCTTTTTCTGGAGTGAAACGCTCTCAATTCTTTCAGAATCTGGTCCATGCCAAGCCAATGACCTGGTCAGCTCTATGGCCGCTATATGCTACATAAAATAATAACTTACACAGCTACCTAGTTCAGCTTTCCTTATTATCCCAGAAACTTCTATCCTGCGTATTTCATTTCTTTTTAAACTACTAGAGAGGCAAGACAGACAAAAGTCAAAGCTGATCTGCAACATACAAGCACTACGGGAAGAAATACATTTTAGAATAACATTGTACAAGGTGGAGGAGGTTGTTTAATTACTTAAAATACATTAGGAGATGTTTAGTCAATGTTCTGGCTGTCTATCTAATTAAAAATCAGAGTACAGACATGGACAAAAGGATTACCTATAAATATATCCAACTCAGCAGTCTTGCAGAGAGGAAAATAATGGAGTTTTAAGCCTAACAGAATGAGTACCTTGAAATGTAAATAAAGGGAATACCTTAAAAAAAACAAACAAACAAAAAAACCAAACCACAAACAAAACAACAAAACCCAGACAAAACCTACAAAACCAGACAAAAGTCCCAACCTTTAAGCCACCCTAAAAAATAAGAGAAGCAATACATTCAGCTAATCTCAACTATGGTGATATGAAATACATTTTTTTAAGCCAGTCCCAAGCCATTTGTGGTTCTGTAAGTTGCAAGCCTTCAGTTCAGATTTTATCAGAAAACTTTTAGGCAGACAAAAAAAAAAATTATTCCTCACTCATCTTGTATTCTCCAATTGTAAAACTCTTCCTAACCCTATCACACCTGGTTGATACTAGTATCAATTCTCAAATACATTAAAATACAGTTAAAAAATCCAGTGTTAAACAGAAGTGAAGGCACTGAGAAGAACAACTGACGCTGTAAAGCACTAGCATACAAGAGGCACACTGATTTCTTAGGGTGCTTCACAGAAAATACAATTTTCCTGAACCATTTTCCTATTATGGAAAAGTCCACAGCACTGCAAGCTGGTACAAGGAAGCAAAAGTATTACTCCCTAAATCTTGTTCTAGGCTGTCACATGTAACATCAACCTTAAAAGGTAAAATAATGCAAGGACAGTAAAACCTGGTAAAGGCGTAGTGAAGAACCTGGGACACTGGAGCCCAAAGAGGCAGGAAACTCGCCAGAGCACTTCTGGCTCTCTGCCTTGCAAGCTGGAGCCAGGAGTGCCACAGCGCTGGCCAGTTCTCAGGACTAACTTAGTATTACCAAGAAGCATTAGATTTCTTTCATCATATTGATAAAGACGTCTCCATAAAACTGCTGAGAAGCACTCCTTTGTTTCACTTCCCCTTTGGCTCTCTAGGTAACCATTAACGTGGCAACAACAACAGTAAGGAGAGAAGTAACTTCCATATTTTTGCTTTGGGATTTGACACCATGGTGTTTACTGTCAGTGTCCATTCCCGTGAGATACACTGTTTTCTCCAGTTGCAAATAAAGGCTTTTGCCCTACGGAACAGGAAAGGAAGCTTTTTTTCATTTTTAAACGGCAAGCTAGTTTCTAAAATAAGAAAGAAGGCTTGCTGAAATGTCCATTTGTACCCTTACTTTTAATAATTAATTTCAAACCCTATTTGTCTAACCACATCTAAGATTCCTTGCATCCAGGTATTGAGGTCCTTTCCAACCTCTGAAAAACAACAGCATGCTCTTAAAAAATGAAGAGCTTCTTGCTCTCCGAAGGATCCTCTTTACAAATGCTGTAGACAGGTGACAGCAACTCATTTTCAAATTCATTAAACCCTGCACAACAAATGAGCCTTTTACTCCGCAAGATGTGCATCAATATTCCCTAATAAAATCCAACAGGAAGTTTTTGCCATAACAAAAAATAATTCATCAACTGCATTTAATGGCTCAAAGAATCTCATGTTTTTGATAACTTAACTTGAAACTTCAGTTGCTGAACAGTAGTTTGAAAGCAAATTCAAGGATTTGGTCAACCAATTCAGTCATAAATCGCACTGCTTAAAATGTTTAGTTACTCAGTTAAAAAGTCTTAGTGTGTATAATCAGAAAAACTGAAAATATTTTTCTGGAATTAAGAGGTGTGGAAGGGAACATACCAGACCGGTTTCTCTCCCTCTTCTCAGGCACACTGATTCAGTGACCTGAAAATCTTTATATAAAAGGTTATAGGCTTATTATAGGCACTATAGGAAGTATTCTTAGGCCCCAAAGAGCAAGTGACTTCCTGAAAAAATATTTTTGAGTTTTCAGCAGGGTACAAGCTAGGCTGAAGAAATTCAGATTTAAACCAATCATATTAATTTACCTTTCTGTGTAGACATCCCAGTTTACAGTAGGAAGTTAAAGCACTTGCTGAGATTTTCAAAAGTTTTCAAATTATATAAGCCCTATTTTCCAAAGTAAGTAAAATCTCTTGCATACAAATAGTCTAGAACAGAGATCAATCAACAGCAGGGAAAGAATTGATGCAAGATGTCATAGTGTACTGTTTGAAACAATGAATGTATTTGTGCCATCTGATTGTACAGCTACAATTTTCATTAGAAGTCAGATTAGTTTTGCCAGAGATGCCAAGGGATTTCTCCAATGCTCTGCAGTTTGGTCAGTGAAAACACACAGCTTTGTTTCCAGTTTCAGAAGTGCAGATAAAGGCATTTTCAAACCCAAAAAGACTTCAGTGAAAAGTCTAAGGCCTCTTCTGATTATAAAAAGATTTCTGTTACTATTAACCTTTCACTGAAAGGGACCCTCATTTTCCTCCTCCAGGAAGACTGAATAAGACAAAGATAAAATGGGTTGGAGGGTAAACAAAACCCTTTCCGTTTTTCTTACGCAAGAATTAACAAGCAGGTATGTTTCACTAAATAATTCTTCTTCACAATTAATACACTGAAAAAGCCACTGGTACAGATCACGTTAGAGTGACTGTTAGCCTCATACTCAATTACCCAGAAGATCTGCCATCTGCCTGGTGAATAAAGGTAGGTTGTAGGAGTTAAAGAAAACAAACTGTCCAAGTCTTCCTGGAACAAAATCCAAGTATCTGATCTGTGTTTGCTTTAAAACAAATAGATAGCATTAAAATATCAAAGGCTATGTAAACACAAAGAATACAAAAGCAGGAAACATTACTACTTCACTTGCATAATCTTAAACTGAAGAACTGAACACAAGCCATGCAGAGCTCTCCATGTTTGGGTAGCCTACACTTATCAGCCGAGACTGCATCTTCCTTCTGGGACTCTCCAGAGGCTGCATTGTTCCCTCTACAGCCCTTAGCCTTTTCCCAATGATATTGCACCAAAGCAGAAGCAGCATCCTACAACTTAAGCCCTACTTCCCCCTGGCTCTTATTCCCTTGGATTTACAACTGCAATGATAGCATTAACCCTTTTCAGTTCACGCTTTCAAGTGCTGCTGCATCCCACACTGAAGCCTTCTCCCTAACCACATTTGTTATATCTATAAAACTTCTACCTCCTAATTGCATATATAAACTGTTTGGGTACACTGCAGCATTGCTCTAGCATACAACAGTATAAAAATAAAGCTGACTACATAAACCAATCACATCTCACTCTGCAATATAAACAGAGATCAATCACGATCTAAAGTAGTAAAAATTGATATAAAAATAATTCTTTCCATTTTTCAAAAATAAAATGTTTTAAATTTATTGTGTTTTCCATCTCATTGTAATAGTCTTAATAAATGAAAAAGGCTGACCAGAAATCACAAATGCCTTAAATGCTGTTTTCCAACAGCCATGATAAATATTTTATAAACCACTTTAGTAGAAAGAAGGACTAACAGTGACAATAAGGTAAGTTTGCTATCAATGATCACTGGAAAAGTACTGGGACTGGGAGAACAGAGACATATTACAGTAGCCAAGTCAATACATCATTTCTTGTCTTGCTGCTTCACAATACAGCTTCTTGTCCGGCCCTGCATCCACACTGCAATCTCCAAACATCTTAAACTTAAATCTTGGGTTTTTTTGCTGCACTATTTTGATTGTCTTGCTAGTTGTGAAGAGGAAGAAAGGAGGAGACAGGTTTGAAACAATTCTCTTGCACCAGAGCATTTTCTGATAATTTAATACAGTGACAATGAAAACGATCAGTCACAAAAAACATAACTAGTGCCTAATTCATGTGAGGCACTAAGTCAAGAGGGGAAAAAAGCCATACCAAGCCCTACAGCCAGCAAGCCGGGCTTTGATCCCCAGTCTGCAGACCTGTGGGCTGCTTCTAAACAGGCAGCAAAACCAGAATGAACAGCAGCAACACTGCTGGTCAACAAGCTTCAATTCTACACACATGGCCCCCCGGGAAAGCTTCAGTGAGCCCAAGAATAGAACAAGGAATTGAGTTCTGTGCTATATGAAGACGACCCCACAGTATATTCTGCAGCCCAAGCAGTATGACTGCTGTTGCTCTGCTCCCAAGAGCAACTTGCCTGCAGACATTCACACAGCACCCGACATCCAGGTAACTGCTACAGCAGCTTTAAACCCTGCTCCCCTAATCCCTTTAAAACTTGGCACCACAGCTGATGTTTTCAGCAATGCACGGAGTCCATCAAGTGTTCCTTACATGGATTACTCTTGAAGTACCACAGGACACCACAGCTGAGCAAATACAGCTAGTGATGCTCTTGGTGAAATTCTTGCTCCTGCAACTTTTCACCTTTGCTCCAGGCAACAAAGACGACTTTGGAAAAAAATGTAGGAAGAAAACTCCTGAACACTGCTGAAAGTACATTTTAATATTTTGTAAGAGAAGACAAAAGGTAATACAGTTACAAAAAACCCCAACTAATACTAATTTAAAGAGAGCCATAACCACAGACTGTTTTGACTTGATGTGTTAAGGAATGTAGACATTCTCTTAAGGAATTATATGCTAAAGGAAGTATTGACTGGTCTAACTGGGTAATTTGATATGTTTCATAATACACTAGAAAAATTTCATCTTGCTATTCTTAGGCAAAACTTAATAACCTAGACTACAATAGCCTATGTAAACTTTGATTCATTAATTTTGAACGGTGAAATAGCCACACACATTACTTTGTAGACTTTTCCAGTAATTAAAAAGTGCAAAAAAATTAAAATATTTCTGTGCTTAAAAAATATATATAAAAGTTAATCTTCAAGTTAAAGCAAAGCCTTATTGCTTTAAAAATTAAATAACATGTTTTATTACACTGTGTTGCATCACATTTTACTCTGTTACTGTTCTGCTTTCATTAAATCTAGCCATAAAGGCCAAGATGTGCTCTTGAATGTACACAGGGTTGCACGTATGTACTAGCAAGGGAGACTCACAGGGGTAAACAAAGACATAAAAGCCTTATAGAATGTTCTGCTATGCAAACCTTTACATAAAAATAGCTGGCTTTGTGATGTTTATGACACTTTTAGTTCAAATCCAAGAGGATGAACATCTATTCACAGATAGCTGTAACAAAAGGAGAAAAACTAGGTGATACCAAGTAAGTTTGTGGGCTCTAGCTCTGTCAGGAGCTCTCACGTTCACCAACAGTGCTTTTAAAGGAAATTACCACCATCTAACTGTGTAACTTCCAACCTTACATGGATTTTATTATTCCTATGGGAGAAAGAGATAGAAGCACAAGTTCGTGCATGCTCCTGCTGCTGTAGTGTACAACCCAGCAGACGAACTTACACCTTCAGCATAGTAATGGCATGAATTCCCCAAGAAAATGTAGACTGCATTAAACGAATTTATTCTCTTATTTCAATTCTGACCTCACAGTTCCCTTTCTGGAACCACACACAAAGAATTCAATGAGACCTCTTCTCACAGGAGCTTTGGTCATGTTCCTTCACCCGAGTCAAGATTAATTTCTGGGGCTTAGCTCACTGTGTCACAGACCTGTTCACCTCCCATCACAAAACACTCCATTCAAAAGCTCTGTACATCTAGCAGCTGACAGATCACTGGCTCTTAGCAGTACTGACTCAGCGCTCTATTAGTGGCCTTGAAGACAAGTAAATCCAGCTAGACTTCAACAAACAGCAGTTTTAAGAAAAAGACATCATTTTAGTCATGAAATCTGACAAACTCACAGCCCGCTTGCTCTTTATGTCTCTGCAGGCCTGCAGTGTTCAGATGGGCCGGGGCACACAATTAGTGCTAACTAGCAGTTTCAGCAAATGGGAAAGGTAAATGTAAAACCAGCTTCTAGATCCCTACACTGATGGACGATATTTCCTTCCAGGAACTGAAACACCGCTTTTGGTTTGTAAATAGAGAGAGTAATGCAGGGGGTAGTATGTGGGGCCCCCTAAGCAGAAAATCCTTCTGTTTCTACCTGTTAATGCAGGGGTCTGGGCTGGACAAACCACAGGCTCCCTCCAGAATTGTGTCTTTAAGCAAAACAACTGATTGTGTATTTTGTGAAAATTATCAAGTGAAAACCACAACAGCCTAACACAAGCCTTTTGCCTCCAGAAGCCAATGATAATCAGCTGAAAAGTTTTAGTCCTTTGCTACTAAGTAAGGTAGACATGAATTCACAAGGAAATGTTCCTGCCTGTTGTGCAAGCAGGTTTTGGACCGTATCCCTCCAGAAAGGGAAGAGGCAGGATAAGATCTGAACCACTGCAGAGCAGGTGAAAGACTCAAAGATGACATGACTCATTTCCTCATTGCTGGGTATGGAGAGAACAGGCCCAGAACTATCTTGCTCCAACAAGATGGTAGCACATAGTAAATGGTTTAGCTGAGAGCTAAACCATTCTCATTTTGATAGGAGCTATCAATGTCCAATTTTGTTTTGCATTTGTTGAGAAGAAAAATTACATTGAAATCAGAGATCAAAAGTGCTTTGTCACAACCTGTTTGGAAAAAAGATGCCTGAAACTATGGAAGGCCTGCATGGAATTTTTCTTCTGTACACAGATGCAGAAGCCAGTTAAACAGAACCTTTGGCTTCAGGAGCGACTCCGATAGTTACGCAGCAAGGAACAATCTGTGCTCATTGAAAGCAACAGAGCAGAAGCTCTTGGGAGACGCCTGGTGCCCACAGAGAGAATTCATTCTGTTTGTAAACTACATTTAATTGCAGTCAGAATATGCTTCAGATAAAACACAATGGAGCAGAGTAATTTCTATGTGAGGAACAACCTCGTTAATGACAAATTGACTAGTCATAACAGTAACCCATTTTTTTAGTACCAGCTTTGAGCACCTCTTATCCTGCTTTTTAGGATTAATTTACAGGCTGCTGCTAGCCCAAAGAATGTGAAGATGCAAATAAAGATTTTTAGATTACAGTCCTGGGCCCAAGTCTGCACTAACTCCTCTCAGACATACTCAAAGGCTGCAGCTTTGCTCATTGCTCGGATTACACATACTAGTGTATTAACAGATGAAGGTGTAGTCCTTGGGAAGCCTTCTAATTCCCCATCTAAAATAAAAAACAACCCAAACACCTCTTATCTAGGGAATATAAAGAACTACAGAGCACTACAAAATATCAGTTCAGCAGCAGATTTCGCTTTAGAGAACCAAAGCAAACATCATGACTATTTTGTGATGGGTTTAACAAGTGGATACTTAAAAAACAACAAAGACTATTTCAACATCATTCTTCAGATTATTTTTACTGAAGTCACAACCTCCAGAAACGGTTCAGATGGCCATTAGGCAGATACATTTGTCTGAGTACTGCTGCCTTTAAGAGGCCTGGCACAAGCACTGTATATTTAACTCTCAATCCTGCAAATATTAATTTTTCATTCTATTTGTCAATATCATATAACTCTATTCAGACAATTAGTCCATAAGTCTGGAAAACTACAGAAAGGCTCATTAAGCACCTGCTGAACATTAAGGCAGGCTTCCTATTCTGGACCAAGTTTTATTCTCTCCCAGTCTTTTGACTTTTCAACCTCCATTCACTTAGCAACTGAATCATTTTGTGAAAGCCACACCGTACACACTTCCTGAAAATGTAAGAGACATCAAATTGAAGGCTATAGAAGTGACCACGGAAGATACTGTACCTGAAGAGAATGAAACCAAGTGACTCAACAGCTGCCCGCCTCACGTCATCATTCACATCACTCACCTACAAAAGGGAAAACAGGCCATTCAGAATACAGTTAAAACACTTGAGGATTCTGCAGGTCACAAGTTAATCAGGAAGACGGGATTATAGAGAAGGAAAATTAACAATCATGTTCAGCCTTACTGAAACAGCCTCACTGAAACAGCCTCACCCTTGTCCCTACACAGTGTCTGCAAGCCTATAAAAGACCAGACAGACCTCGTCTTTTACAGCTGGAGCTGTTTTTTAGCCCAGCCCATCATTTCACAGACTACTTAACGCAAACGCATTACTGACTACTTCAGGATTCTGTTTTATTTTTTAATAGGTTCCTTGTTTGTGATACCAGATTGAATATTCTCTTGCTGAAAGTCTACTTATCTTAATGTCAGAAGACCCTGTTATTTCTACTCGTAGCATTAAGGAAAGCTTTCATCACTTCACAACGTCTGATTTGGATCAGAACATTAAGACTGTAGTCACAAAGCCTGTCAAAGTGGTGTGCTTATACTCTCACCACAAAATTTCTTGCTATTTCTTCTCAGGTTGCCCAGAGAAGCTGTGGATGCCCCATCCCTGGAAGTGTTCAAGACCATGCTGGATGGGCCTTTGAGTAACCTGGTCTAGTGGGAGGTGTCCCTGCCCATGGTAGGAGGGTTGGAACTAGATGGTCTTTAAGGTCCCTTCCAACCCAAACCATTCTATGATTCTTTGTGCTCCTAAACCCACAGTACTTACAGCCACATGCAGCAGTCGTCTGATAGCCTTGTTGTTCCCTGAGCCGCAGTACGCCATAGCAACAGTGTACATGCCAGAACGACGGAGAATTGGATCCTGGAAGAGAAAGCATCACTATTTAACATCCATCTGAACAGGGACTCAGTAATTCTGACTAAATCTATTCTGCTCTTGGGCCTGGAATCTGCTAACAATAACAGGACAATCACCAAAGCAGAGCTGTCATTACCAATTTCAGGTGGACAGAAAGTTGCTATGCCACTGGCTGCCAAACAGTATCTAGCAGATGTGTCATTCTGCTTCTTACTCACTATCTGCTATTGACAACTATTAATCCTTGAGAATGACCCACCTACAGTAAGTCTCCCCTGATTTTAACCGTTACACCCTGTTCTGCTCCTTGTTGCTGCTCACAGGACTATGGAGACTGAGTATGAGGTTAAATAAATGCACAATTAAGCGCTATTGTTCTTGTATTTTTGATCAGAGTGAAGCCACCTGTAAAACCGCCCCACTTCAGAACTATTTAAGAACTTCCTTGGCTCGAAACAGCTAACCCACTGTAGCTGGAGATTTCACAAAAGGACAGGAATGTCACCCATGTAACAAAAAGGCCAGAGATTAAGTCACAGTTAAACTTACCTTATCTCTGCAGAGACTCTCAATGAGAGCATCTGCCTCCTCCATCCTCCCGTACATGACCAGAGCAATTCCAACTGCAAGGCCTCGCAAAATCTTTTCATGCTGGGTTTCCTGTGCGTAGCCAACCATGTCCTCAATAGCCTGAGCATTTTTAGATCCCAACATAACCAAGCCCAATGCCAGGCCGGCTGCCTCACCTGCACAGCACAAAAAAAAGGCAAAAAAATCAAGCAAACTCTGTTCCCCAAACCAGTAAATATTATACCTAGAGAATCACACAAGTTGTAGGCCAACAGATCACTTCTGGACACCACCATGCCCAGCAACTCTATTACACATGGCCAAATGTGCTTGTCTTGATAACCTATTACACACAACTTAGTGCTCTTCCCTACCAAGTTCAATTTTCTCTTCCTTGGGCCAAGAGCTGCTGAGATAATCATCCTGTGAACCCCTGCTAATGCAGCAGTAGTAGCCCCCAGAAACTCTTCCAAGCCAATCTCTCAACTAAAAAGGGCACATGGCTCTGGAGATCAACCACACTAAATAAAAAACATGTGCCAATGGAAAGAATAAAGCAAAATAAGGGACTTTTTAAAGACGTAGCATGTCTTATCAATATTTGGCATAGTGCCACAGACCAGTCCTGACAGGACCTCTGAACATTATTGCCGTGTGACTAAAGAACCATGCTGATCAGGAAAAGGTCAGTAAATAAGATGAAGCTAAGGCAACCGAGAAGCAATCTATGCTGCTCACAGAAAACCTGAAAAAAAAAAACCCACCAAAAAAAACCAGATGCCTGATAAGGCCTCACATGGTTATTTGCTTTGAAAGCAGAACATTTACCTGTCACTGCATCATCCTGGTATAGATTTGTTTTCAGCAAATCGTACACATCTTGACGTGCTGTCCCCATGGCAGCCAGACCCAAACCCAGGCTGCCACCATGTCGCACAATCTAGAGAAGCATATGCAAGTTCAGTCATCATAAAACAAGGAACAATATGGCTTCAGCTGAAGTAGACGTCTTTCCATCAATACAGAGCTGCCAACTTTTAGCCCCAAACCACCCAAAACGATCTCTTGACCTGTTAGAAATACCACTTTTACTATCTCAGGCAGTAACTAAAAAAAGAGGCAGAAAATAGAATAAGAAGTCCATAAGCAATAAAGCTTTACACATAGCACAAGAGACTGTCTAGTATCTTTAAGGTCTTTTTCCACACTGAGTGACTTACATAAAACCATAAATCTGTGCCATGTTTAAAAAATGCTGCCTAGTAATAGCATCTGAATAGAAAGGCCAATCAGTACCCACTTAAATAGTCTACATCCTCTTTTGTTCTAACAATAGATACAGATAATGCAGTACATTTGCAGTAACGTGAGTGGGATCTGTTCACAGAATTTTAAAAAAAAGTCGTCTGAAATTCCCCAAAGAGAAGAAGGGAACATGCTGGGAAAATACTAATCCATTCCTAACTTAAAAAGACACTTTTTGTGGAGGTCTACAAACAGTAAGTGGTGAAGTAAAACACTGCTTTTTGTATAAGATGCATTAAATCTACAGGGCAGCAGAAGCATTTTGTGGCTTATTGCTTTGACAGCTAAGCAACAACAGTGCCTGAATACTGCAGGTCCACTAGCAAAATAAATAAATATACAAGTAGTAAGAAAGATGAAGCTAGATTCTCTGTCAAATACGTAAGAATTTCCTAAAAATCTCGCCTAAACCTTGAGCAATACGTTGTTAAAACCAAACTTTATATTTAAGGCCCACAGGAGGTGTAAGTTTCGCACTACTGCCATGGTCTTAGTTACGTCTAACCTCCCACTTCTCAACCAGCTATCACCCTTGTAGATATTCCCACAAAACAAAGGTTCATGACTGAACCTGGTACCTACATCATTACTGGCATTCTTCAGCTGGTTCAGCAAATAGTCAATGATGTCCCCACCATGGTTAGCATGAATGAGACCCAAGGCATAGAGACCTCCGCCTTCCTGGTAGGCTGACCCTGGAGAGGTGTCCTTGGGTAGGTACGTCGCCATTAGCTGTAACGCTTCTTTCTCGTGACCCTGCACATTCAGTGTCCAGAAGCAAGAGAATTGGAAGGTGAAAAAGCAATGGGTGTAAACACTTCACTATGACATTTAAACAAGTCAGGAGAAAACATGTTATAGCCATTACTTTCTCCATAAAAATCAGCCTTTCAGTGCTGTACAATCAGCAAAGAATCCTGTGCTGGGGTTTTATTGACCACAGCACACAAGTATTCATCAATCACATGGTCACTGATATAAACCAGGGCAAATTTGGCATGAAGCTACTGCGATTCATTTACTAGAGCACTTTAATGAGGGTTGAGGCACACAAAACAATTACAAAGCCTTCTTGCTATTTCAAAACAGCTTTAAATACACATTCCCTGTGAATGAATTTGAAGAAAATGTCTACTTGCTATAGACTAAGTAAACTGGAATGCAGGCATCACCCAGAATCCCCATTTCAATGTTTTCAGTGTTCACAAGTCAAGCATTTCTATCAAACAGAGGGAAATGAATGCAACATTACCTTGTGTATAACACCCAAGCTGGCGGTAGCAGTAAACTTAGCCCAGTTGGTGGCCCTGGCCAGCCACTCCAAGTTGTCTCTGGAACATGAAAAGAAAAACATTATACAAAGTTTTTCATATAGCCTGTTCCTCATCCTGCAAGCACAGTTTCACAGCACTAAAGACTGCTTCCAAAGCAGAAACCAGCTCCAGGAGGCAAGAAGGCTAACCACATTTTCCACTTTATACCTCTCTCACCTTCATCAGCACTGATTTTTGGCCGGTCATAGTCAAGTTTACAGATACTAGTGATCTCGGTGAAAGATGGAGAACTGCTTGCTATGCAGCAAATCAACTCTTTGGGAGAAACTCTAGCACAGTTTCTGGAGCTTTCCTCAAGTCCCTGGTAAGGTAAGCCCTGACATTTCCCTTCTAAGAGTCATTCAGTACTGTCAGTCTCTACCAAAAAAGACACATCATCTAAGAAATTCTCCAACAAAGACAATAGAAGTTCCAGATCTCCACCCTCCAAACTGCTCTATGGTTGGCAGTCAAATAAAGCTTTATTCTTCTCTAAGCCCATCAGAGTTCTGCAGCCACCCTTTAGGAAGTATCAAACTAAATAGGGCAACAGTGTTGTTTAAATCCCTCTAAATGTCATTGGAGCTTCCCTGCCATAGATTTACCTAAGGAACTGGTCACTGGTTGTACCACAATGCATAAAGGAGTTTGCTATAACCGTTGCTGTATGACACACGGAATTCCGCACTGCATCCTGAAAGAACAAAAACAATCAAGTGTCACCAGTCAGCAAAAGATATGCTCTAGGTCACCTAACATCCTTGCCAGTACACTAAAAAATAGATTGTAATTATGCTTAATTTAACCGGCAATTTCCCTTTAATCAAAGTTAATAGATTTTTAATACAATCTAATATATCCTCAACCCATCTTTCCAGTGCAAACCAATCCTTTCTATGAGTTTCTGTCAGAAATGTGATTACTACAATTGCAGTTTAACTGGAGAACCCCACCTTCTGGTTCCCAGAACTGAGCACTGCACAGCGTGTGCTGCTGCTGTTTTCAAGCCATGCCCAGAACACTACGCAGCATCACTCCCAAGCACTTAACCAGCAGATGGGAAAGACTTTCCAATACATTTGAGGTGCCTTCTGAAATAGAGGAACCCACTGACAAGCATCCCCTAGCATTTTTGCTGATGATGTGCATCTCATTTCACATATAAAAAACTTCTCCTATGGTTTCTTAACAATCATTTAGCTTAAGAAAGTCTAATTTACCTGTAAGTTTTCATTTGCCCACCCTTGAGTAACACCTTCCAAAACAAAACCAGTTACTCAATTCACTAGCGCTGCCTACATTAAAATACCTGCTTGGTTTTGCCATCAATGTGGATATATTCGTCTCTGAGCACATATCAGGATTTCTGAAACTTCAGAAACGTTCTGATTTCTGAAAGCTTCAGCCAAACTGAAGGTGTAGACTCACATAACACAGAAACCAAGATACCAGCCTACGTAACTTACAGTCCTGGCTGACTTCCCGCCTCTCTCCCTCCCTCCCCACCCAGCAGCATTTACAATGGATCAGTCATGGAGCTGGAGGGCGAGTTCATTCATCTTACTGACCAGATGAAAAACAAACCCATCAAAAAAAGAGACAAGAAAAGGATTAGTTTCTATAACCAATCAGGAGGAAAACAAAGAAAAGAATCAACACACTAATAGCAGCATGTCATTAGGTCATACTAGCTGTAAATTGAAACAATCTGATGATATGGCCGCCTTTGGGTGCAGTCAGCTCTTCTTCAGCCTCACAGGTTCAAGTGTTAAATGTTAATTTATCATTACTACAACACAGATTTGTATCCTCAAAACCTAGGGAGGCCATTCTAAAACATAAGATGATAATGTAAAATAACAGTAACGTGGTCAAAACAAACATAGGATGAATCAGACGAATCCAGGACAACCATACCTAACAAAGCCTCTTACCTTTGTGTTTTTGAGGATCATGAGGTCTGTATTGTTGTTTCGTATTAAAAACTGCAGATGTAACTCAATGGCCATTTCCCCACTTAAAATTTTAATCATTTTTGAGATCTGGTCCTTGGGCTCTGGGTTCTTCACATACAAGCAAAAAGAAGAAAAAAACCATGAGAACCCAACTACAGCTCTGTTAAAATACAGTTCATGAGAAGCCTCTCTGGTATGTTCCCATCACCACATTCCAAAATCTATCAGGTTTTAGGAATGAAAGGACATTGTTTCTGCCCTTGCGGCACAAGCCAGTCCCTGTATGCACAACAGTGCAGGTGGGATAACAGACTTTTCTCCAAGAAATGTATACTTTCATTGAAAGCAAAAGGATGAGTGACATCTGATATTCTGTAAGCTGCTGTTTGGCCTTACAGATACAAAGAGTCTCCTGCAAGAACCAATAACTTCTATAAATGTGAACCTCTATTTCCATGGAAGTTTTAATGGAGAGGACCACAAGCTGACAATGCTTTCCATGACCCTGCCGAGTTACAGCATCATTTTGAGAGCTATAGGCTTCATTTAGAACATCTAGTAGAACTAGAAACCTATACAGCTATATTTGTAGACAAATACATTTGTCTTCCAGGGCTCTTTGAGAAAGCCTCCTTCTTCCTCATGGTTGAACAGTTTCCACAGATTAAGTTGCAACTGAAGTCCTCTCTGTGGAGGGTGAAAAGTATGCTGCAGCTCTTTGTACTGACATTGTTAGGTGGTCAGAGACCAGCCAAGCGTGAGTAGTTCAGCCCTTAAACTAATCCCCTCAATTATTTCTTTGTAGTCAGCATTCTGAACTGTGGAAGATTAAGCTCAAGAACATTTCTGGCCACATAGGTCGTTTTCATGTTCTTGTCCCTTGGCACAGCCAGCAATGCCAGTGCAGCAGAAACTGATTCCAGCCACCTTTCCCGCACAAAGGCACAGTCCACAGGTTCCTTGATGGGGCAAGTAACTCAAGCCCATTTGTTTGCCTTGTAGAATATAATTTCAAGAAAACACTTCTGTTTGCCCTTGATTAATTTTTAAGTTATCTTCCAGAATCTCTCAAAAATTCCCAAGTCTAGTTTGCAAATGTGCTTCATGGGGAAAAAGAAGAAAAAAAAAAATACTTGTCTCGGGTTTTACTTTCCTCTCTAGTAGCATTTCCCTTCCTCAGCACTAAAAGCATCAGAATTGAATTAGCTATTCTATCTGCTGAAATGCAATTGTATGTGCATGTTAGAAGTGAACTTTCTCCAATACTTGGGAAAAGAAACTAAACAAAAAGATTCTAACACAGCAACACAGCCACCATGGTAGCCAGAGGCAGCACCTTCCTTCCTCCATGGAAAAGAAACTATGGTTTGTCACCATCCTCTTCAGCTGTTCCTGCAGAACAGCATCAATTCTATCCAGCCAGAACTGCAGCTGGACTTCAGAAAGAAAGGAAAAAAAACCTGCACCAAGCTAATTCATCAGCTAGGGTTCCCAGCAGCAGTCAAATTTCAGGCCCTTTCTTCTGGAATGAGTTCGGTTTTTTCCACATCAACAAAAACCAAACACATGAGCCAGAACCTTCTGTCCCCTTTTTTGGGGCTCAGCAATTGCCCTGAAGTCCACCCACTTTCCATTCTCCCTCAGCTTTCAGTATCTGAACTGCTGGACTTTCAGACTGTCACATATTTGGTCCTCAGAGATCATCTGTCACCTTGTGTCCAAACAAGACATAAGTGGAATTCCATTCCTCAGTAGCCAAACCAATTTAGCAACCCCAGTGATCCAAAGAGAACACATAAGAAAAACCAAGCAAGGCATATTATGGAAATGGCACTCACAATTTCTGCAGACTTCCCTGCACAAGTGCTTCCTGATTTCTCTTCTGCTTCCATAGCATCACTGAAATAAAATAAAAACAAAAAATGCAAGTTAGTTCATCAGTCGTAACTAGTCAAGCGCTGTAATTATGGCTGAACACTGTCCTGAAAGAGTAGCCTGGGACTGGGAGATGATGACTGGAAACAGGACAAGGGCTGACTATCTGGAGGTCACTGCTGGGAAGCAAACTTCTCCCCAATTCAATTTTCAGGGAACTTGAAGACAAAGGTCCAGAAACCCCCACCCTCTTATTCCATCTAAAGAGACAACAAAAGTAGAGATACTTATAGGGAATAAACAGGCAGAGAGAGGTGAGAAAACAAGGTCAAGAAACAAGACAGCAAGGATAATTATATCCTCACCCGGAAGCCTTAAGCTCATCACTACTAGGGTGGATGCTTGAGCGTTGAAATGGAAATGAAACATATTAAGCTGTTGTTAGCACCTTGTCCTAACATTTCACAGGCTGACTTAGAAATTATTCCATGCCTTTCCTTTTATTTCACTGGAAAAGAAGGGATGCCTGCTATGCCTGTATCACTGATTCAAAAGCATTTAGACCCAGTTCCTCAGAGCTGCATAAGCCATTATATTTAACCAGCCTTGATCTAGGCAGCATTCTCCATCACACACTATCCAAGACAGGCTGTGTACAGGCATGACAGCTCTGGTGATTAAAGAGCAGATGGAGCACAAACTTCCTCCATGCTACCCCCAAGCTGGGAAACAGTTTTAGCATGAATTGGCCAATCCTCTAAAAACAGAGGTTTAAACCAAAACTATCTATGTCAAGTACTTGTAAGCCATTAAAAGAAATAAAGAAGATAGAATGGTTACTGCCAACTTTGGTTTTCTTAACAGCAGCTTCAGACAGCTAAGATGCAGCAATGTTGACCACTGAACAAGTTTTAAGTATCAGGACTTTAACAGAACTCAGACTAGATTTGAACTAGCTCTTTTTAACTGCAAGAACAAAAGGGTCTGTAACACTGCAGTATCATCTCAGCTCTCTCTTCCCACAAGCAGGCAGCAGACCACAAGCTACGATGTGAAACCCAACTTGCACATAGCTGAAACGAGCTTTTTGCTTGAACTCTCCCCTTCCTACGTTGATGCAAAGAGCACACAACACTAGTGTTCCCGAGCAATTCACACTATGGCTTAATGAATTACTGCTCATTAGCTGAGCCCCAGTAACTGCAACATGCTTAACTCAACTGCAAAGGAAAGCACATTCTTTCCAAAAACAGTAGATTCTGGTAATACACAATTTTGCCCTGAGCAAACAGCATGTCTTGTCTAGTACCCTGACTAAAAATCAAGGGGAATAACTCGACTGCTTGTAATGGGCATCCATACACAGAACAGGAGGCTCCATCAGAGCTGGATTGTAACCAAACAATTCTCTACTTCCCAAGCCAATCCCCCCACCTGTCTTTCTCCGATCCAGGGACGGTGCCGGTGTTGGTGGATCCAGGCACGGAGGCAATGGGAGTGCCGACCGTGCGGAGATTCTGGATCACAGAAGACAAGAACTGCTGGCTAGCACTTTCATACAGATCAAAGCAAATTTGGTAGGCCATGAGCAGGTTATCTTCCTTCACCAGTTTTTCCAAGATGTCGCTCACAGCCTGTGGGTCATCCAGGAATATCAGGCACTGAGCAGGGAGAAGGGAAGAACATAAAAAAAATAATCAGGAGACATTATAAACTTCAGAATGAAAAAGCAACACTACCCGAGATGACATTCCATTTTCCCCATTCCATTATCTGCTATTTCTGCAGAACATCCCTTTAAAGAAAGAAAAATTCTCTCTCTCATAGGAAATAACAGAAATCTTTGAAGAGTTTTCACAGGTTAGTTTAAAAACAAGACCAACTACTACAAATTCAAGACATGCCATTCAAGCCTTCCTATTTCTGCAGCTTTATCTTTGGAAACTGACACTGCTGTTCTACTAAACACAGAAATTTCAAAAGCATATTAAAGAAGCATCAGTCCTTTTGTAGGGATGTCTCAGGTAACACTCCTGAGTCACATGTACCTGACACAGCAAGACTGGCAAAGGCCTGAGAATATCTGAGTAACTTCATAACATGTTGTCTAAACGCTTTCAGACCAAAAACCAAATCACTGTAAGTGTTCTTTGGAGGAATAAGTAAAATTCCAAGCTGTGAACCTACCATCTGATATTCCCTACACAGGCTTGAAATATTCTGTCAGAGTGGTCTACCTCCCCAAACTGCCTTTGAACATGTTTGTTTCTCTATAAATTGATCAAATGTGCAATATTTGCATCTCTTTTTCAAGTTGATCTCACATTGATATGTATTTGAAGCACAAAATCAGGAAAAGATTTTTCATTCAACTGAATAAAAGACAGACATCAAGTAGATGTCAAATACCTCTGTAGAAGAGTAACTTTTGATTGATCTTTAAACATCACTTTGAGAAGTTTACCTGGCACACGTTGATGAAGTCTGGTTTCTCCAGATTCATGTAGATTTTAACTAGAACTCTCAAGACTTTATTACGAAACTGTTTATTCTGCATCAAAGACATACAGAGCTTCAAGCTGTAGGCCAGCATCCCGGGAACATCATTCTGAAATAAAATTCATAGATATCAAATCTGGGTTTGGACTGACAAGCAGGCTTTAGAAATTAAAAGAAAACTACCTCATTTCTATTTCAAAAAGAAGAGCAAAAGACATGCACATACAAACCTTCACAGTTTTTAATTTTCAGAAAAGCTTATACACAATTGTATAGCAGTATAAAGAAAAAATACTACCAAAACTGTACAGGACCAATATTTAATTCGGTAGTTAAAACACGCAAAAGATTAAATTTAGAAGTTTAATACCTATTTCCCCTTCTTCACCTTTCTTGTTTGAATAATCATTTTTTAATGCAGTGAAATTCACTGCACTAACATCAAATGTCAGCAAAACAAACCATGCACCAAGAAAAGATCCCAAACACACCTATTTCTTGCTAGAGACTGAGAAAATGATTTGGTGACTAGACTTCAGAAAGGTAATTTGAAGTGAGATATTTATAATGGGCAATTAAGTTAGTAAATGCACAGGACAGCAAACAGAACAGAGAAAACAAGATGGAAGCCTTATGATTATCATTCCTATGTACAGAAATGGGAGACATCCAAAAACATGGGAAAGCTGTAAACTAAAAAGCGGTAAAATTTGAAGGATTTAAACCATGCATCTGGCATACGACTGAGATACTGCAGCGTCACAAGATTACACAACCACTGAGCTGCACAAACGACTACAGGCATCCTTCTCTTATTGCCACTACTAGGTAACAGCACTTACCTTAAACCTGCAGTGAAAGATGTTAAAGCCAGACTGTACTGCCTTGCCGTCAGGGCAGGCTAAGACCGCACACAGCCACTTACTGAACATTACAGCAGCTCACCCAACTACTGGATTTTGTTTGGTTTGCCTGCCATAAATAAATCACTTGCCTAGCCCTAAGGATGCCTTCCCAGAGTGAATTACAGCAGGTGACAGGCACAACAAAATAAAAGAACTGTTCTTACACTACGCCAGACCAGCATTCAACATTCTCTCAACAATTTGCAGCTCAGGGATTTCTTAAAAGCTGGGGTCTCTCTATACTTGAGAGCCCTGAGGGGCTCTGCCTTCCACACCCCTGAGTTTCACCTTTTATTCTGTTTATAAAACCAGGGCAAGTTCCATAGCAACATGGATATTGCACTTCACTTCTGGATCCATATCGGGATGAGACGAGCTACGTGCACCTCCTGCCTCTTGCACATACCGATTCAAGGATGGTTTTCTCAAAGATGTCCAGCCTGCGTGTCTCTAGAGCGATGCCAATGGCCTGCTTGTACTTGTGGTCATCCAAGCACCGCTGGAACATTTTGTTCACTATCCCTTCTAGCCTTTCATCGACAGGTTTCTTCTCCCCTTCTGGCAGCTCTGCATTCTCCACACACTGCTTGGTGTAGTGGTCGATACATTTTGCTGAAAAGATATTGGACAAATATAGAGGGGAAAAGATCAATATAGAGAGGAAAACATCAACTTCCTAGATGCTTGCAGGTTTTTTAAAGATGAACAGATCAGTATATGCATACAGACATTCTACCAACAAATACAGCATATGGGAAACTACACAAAGATGATTCATGGATCCACGGATTTGACAGAGTTGG
>VXAK01010322.1:186652-197743 GCA_013399435.1 Arenaria interpres | reverse complement strand
GAGGGTCGGGGCTGGCCGCCGGGCCGCTGCCGTCGGAAGGGGACCCCGCTGCCGGCTGATGTCCGAGCCGCGCCGCCGCCCGCCTTTGGATGTGTGAGTACCGGCCCCGCCGTTCCCGAGGGGCAGCTCCGCTCCGGGAAAGGCCGGGCCGGGTGGGACCCTGCCCCCGGTGGTGCGGGGCCGGGCGGCCGAGCCCCATGCGGGCTGCCCGGTGTGTGCGGGGCCGCCGCCCGCCGGCCCCTGAAACTTCGGGGGAGGGGTGTGGGGTGTGGGTGTGGGTGTGCGTGTGCGTGTGTGTGTAGGTTCTGCTGGCCTTGTCCCGTCCTGCTGGTAAGTTATGGCACCTGGTGCAGGGCTTCGCCTGTTAGACATTTCCCGAAGGGTCTGGGTGGAAGCAGGAGGTCCCGAGCAGGTCGCTGAGGTGTGGGTGCTCCCGCGGCAGGAGGGTGGAGGGTTAAAGGCGAGGAGGTTGGTCTGGGGTGGCCGGGGAGGTCTGCTTTGGGCTTTTAGAAGGTAAACAGTCCTGCAAAGGAGGTAGGAGAGGGCACCGTCCTGTGGAAGACGGAGAGCCAAGGCAGTCCTCGGTAAGTCCAGGCAAACCTAACCCACCAGAAGGTACCGTTCCCAGGATGGATGTGGGTGCGCATCCCTACGGGTGTTCTCTTTTCTACCACTGAGAACACAGCGTGTCAGTCGTCCTCCGTTGTGTAGCGTAGCAGTTAGGCCAGTGGTTTTCCTTGTGAGATGAGGTGGCTCCTTCGCCGCTCCGGCATCATTTTAACACAGGAACGCGTAGCTGAGACAGAGGCAGCTTTGTTTGCGGCGCACGACTGCTCTTGTGCGTGCTTTTTCGTCGTGAATAACGGGCCCCTCCTATCACTGGCATCTGTTACCGCTGCAAGTAAAGGAATGAAATGTCTGTATTCCCAAGCGGTGAGTCCTAAAGTGTTTGGAGATAGGTCATCCCCTCTGTAACGCAGCTCAGGTCTGTTAACTTGTGGTGATCAGAAGGAATTTTCTGGGAGGCGGGCATGGTCATGGGGATGGGGATGGGACTGGATGGCTCAGCTCCAGGATGTCAAGAGCAGAGCAGGACCTTTAAAGCAGCCCTTTAACCCCCAGTCTGCACCTTTGCTCACCTCCTGGCACTCCTGGTGCTGGAGTGGCTTTGTTTCTGGTGCTCGTTTCTCCTTCCAGCCTCTCCTCTGGAGTGCCAGCTCCTCCAGCCGAGGCATGTGGTGTCGTGATGAGATGACGCTCTGCTGGTAAAAACCTGGGCCCAACTGGAGCCAGGCAACGTTGACCTCTCTGGGAGTTGTGCTGAAACTTCACCCGCTCCTTTTTGTCCCTTATCAGGCTGGAAGTTCTTCAGGTGTAGGTGCAGCTGCTCTTTCCTTCTGTTCTTGAGCATCTTTGAGGTTTTGCAGTGCAAAGCAGCAGGTAGGGTGGGAATGCTGTCCAGGTCTGGTTTATTGGGAAGGACTGAGGAGCTCGGATAAGATCACTTTCCCAGTTAACCGTGTCCAATGTGATGTGTACTCCTAACCTCAAGACCACAGAGGTCTGCGTGCCTCCTGTACAGCTCATTCTGGCTGTCTCTTTGCAGACCTAGTGACTTGCAGGCGTTTGAGACCAAATTTTTCAGAAGCTTTGGGTATCCACACTCCTGCTGATAGAGCTATCTATATTGCCTCAACCTGAGCATTCAAAATTATTGATAATTTAGAAAAGGCAGGCCTTTTATTTTTATTTTTTCCTTTACTTTTATTTTTCACAGTCTTTCTGACTGTAAGGTGGGGATACAACGTTTTGCTTCCTACTTCTGCAGAGTATGTTTCTCTTCTGCTTGTAAGATGGTAAATTCTTTTAAAAACTTCTTGCAATGGTAAACACCTTGCTTAATTACTCTTTTTACAGAGACACTAATGGCAACCTGCGGTAGCTAAGGAAATAAAGCTATTCTCATCTTAGTACCTGCCTATATTAGCAATATTTGTGCTGGCGTAACATCGCCAATATACTTACACTGTTATGTATTAGTCAAAAGGAGACAGGCTTAATCACTTCTTTGGCTATGCTTTTTTGGTCTAAAATTTTAGAGAATTTTAATTACGTACATAGTATTTTCAGGGGAAAAACCCACACCTTTCTGCTGTTTTTGGAATTGAGCAGCTCTGAATGCAGAGCTTTCTCTGAGAGCATCTGTATAGCAAATTGACTTGGGCACCTTAAGTCTGGGTATCATAAGACTAACATTTTTTTTTCTTCTACAGGCGTCAAATCTGGATGTTTGAGAATACAGCAAGAGCATATATGCTAGAAATGTTTGTTAAGGTGGCTTCCAATTTCCATGAATCTTCAGTTCAGAAGTCAGTTGGGCCACTCAGTATGACTCTGTAGACTTACAGCTCTTAAAGATGGATATGGTGCAAAGCCACAAGATAGTACTGATTCAGAGGCTGGCCTACTCCTCAGTCTCGGTGCTTTCCCCATGCCTCTAAATCTTGGCATAAATTTTCTTTGGGTACTTGCAAGCATGTAGTTCAGTTTTTAGTTTATGGATGTGAAACTCTTGAGTTGGAGGGGCTGGATTCATACGCTGGGTTTACAGAAGAGGTATTTTGTCAATACAAAGAGATATGTACTTTTTAGCACTGGTGAAAATAAGAGATTTGGCCAAATTTCTTTACTATTAGAACTTTTGGTCTTAAAAATACTACTGATTTCCAACCATTCGTTTGCCCATTGTGAAATTTTGTATCCTGGCATACTTATGGACTGAGAAATACAGGTGAGAGTTGAATTTGACTTTCAGAATCTATTTAAATACTTGATCTGTCATACTTGTGTGCAGTATGATACCCTGTTGTACATATTTGCCTTTTTGAGGCCCGATTTTTGTTCTCCTTGCCCCGCCATTGGATTGGAGAACCGATACAGTTTGATGACAGTACTGCAGTGCTGGCTTATGCACAAGAACCCGTAAGGGAGACCCGAAATTACAACAGTTGACCTACCTCTTCTTTCGGTGATCCTGTCCCTCTCCCATCTCCTTAATCTGCTCTCTGGCTGCAGAGTTTGGCCTCTCGTGCTAATGGGCAGTGCCATGAAATTAGTGCTGTCTTCCGCTTTCTTCACCTAAACACAGTGGGTCTCTTTTACTGCTGGAAACTTTTAGTCTGTTTATTTCTAACCCTACTGCAATTAGGTAAGTGGCACAGCTCTCAGCAGGTGGATTTTTAAAAGCAGAGGTAAATCTCCAGTAGCTGTGTGACTTGGGCAATCGCTCGTGAGCTATCACAAATACCCCTGAAAGATTTCCTGCCATTCCTCATGGGGTGTAGTCATTGGAGAGTCATTTCCAACCTTTTTTTTTTTTTTTTTGGGCTGAACGTGTTGCAAGCGGAAAACAAGACTTCTGGTGGGGAGTGAGTATTATGCAAGCAAGTCAGAAAAGCCACACGGAGGCATCCAGCTATGCTGGTGGGCTTGAAATGGTTGGTTTAAAGCAAACTTGTCATTAGGCATCTGTGGTACAAAATGGCTAGAAGGGAGCATATATGCAGATTCAGAGAGCTAAATTAGGCTTGGTATATTTAATTATACCAGGGATTGATGTATCCTATTGCATTCTCCCCGATCTGCTAGATTAGTTGCTCTGTAAATGGTTGCATGAAGGTCTGAGTGCCACCTCCCAGAGTAATAGAAATTGAATTGGAGACCCTAACCATTTTGCAGGGAATTTGTATGTTACCTGTACCTGTTATTTAAGAGGCAAGTAGAGGGGACTTGATGTATTCTCATATACATCTTATATTTTAATGCAAACTTGTGATTTATACAAGTTTGTTTATTTAGAATTCCTTGCAATAATTTTGCTTTTGTGCAGTGTCAGGGATATGTATATCATTGTCGCACGGATAACTTTCTGATATGAATCCCGGTGCAATGACTTGGAATAAGGCTTAAGGAAGTGTTTCTTCCTTGTGTTCTACTCCATGCCTTCAAACTCATTGCTACAGATGGCAGATGCCTGCCTTATTTTTAGCTATGTGAGGACAAAATAGAAAAATCCTAGTGACTCCCTACGATTTGTCATCATGGCTGATCTCCCTTAAATTAAACATAGGGATTGGCAGAGGAGCAAAAACAGCAGGAAAGCTGCCTCTGTTTATTTTTTAAAAAAGCTTGTCTAAAGCACTAAAATAATACTGTAAAAAATATTCACTACTATGCACAGAGGCCCTTGGGAGGAGAAGTACTTGCTGAACGGTTTATCTTGCTTGGGATAAGGAAATTGAGGTCTAAAGCAGTAAAATAACTTCCCTGCAAGTCAGTTGAAGAAAGGAGATTAAAAAACAAAAGAGTTCCTGGCTTGGGATCCTGTACTCGGGCCATTAGACCATGTGTTCAGGATTGGGAGGAGAACGCATATGTTGGTGGCTTGCTTGGCTGCAAATTGTAAGATGGGCTTTTAAGGCAAGAGCATCTTCTATTTTTCTTTTTTTTTTTCCCTTTTTTTTTCCCCCCTCTCAGTAGTAATCTGTTTTGCTGTGCATTTGCCCTGATAAGTTGGAAAAGAAAATCTCAGTGGCCATAGCCAAAATTCCCCTCCTTTCCCAGTCGCTGCATGTTGCACGGTGTAGCGGAGGGCGATCAGTGGCAGTGTTTCAGCAGTGCTGTGCCTGTGCACAGTGTTTACTGAAGAGCTTTGGTGCAAGATGTACTTAGGAGTGTGTGTTGATAAATTGTATTAACAGCCAGCTTTAATAGCTTTGCCCGTGTTGAGTCTAATACATTGTCCTTGTAATTTAGCATTGCTTCCCAACCAGTGTCCCCATCTAAACTGAACTTCTGTTTCTATCTGGAAGAACCACGTGGAGTTGGAGCTTAAACCTTTTTGTGTTGTTCCATAATCAAATCCTGTTTGGGATCTGAAGCTGAAACTCTCCTGAGCTTTCAGACGACAGCGCGGGTTGTCTCTGAGAACCGTGCATCCAGCTCAGTAATTCCCGATGGCTCTTTAGTTTGAGCCTCTCCCTCTGGATGGGGCTGGACTTGCCGTCTGTCCCGCTCCCCACAGGATTGAGAAGCATGGGAACTGTAGGACCAAAATAGACCATGACCCGACTGGTCAGGCCTGCCTTTCCCTCTGCTGCTGGAAAAGCTCAACTTTTGCAATTCTGTCTTGTTCTCACACCAGGACAAGCCAATGCTTTCTTCGTTTCCCAGATCCAGAATTGGCTGTGAGTGTTGCTCTTTGCATCAGAAGAAGCCAAAGCAAATGTTAATGCCTTGCTAACTGTGTGATAGATGCTGTTGTCTTGGTGAGGAGCGGCGTTATCAGCCACTTGGAGCTGCTGAGCCCCGAGGATCTTGTGTCGTGGGTTTGGGGGTTGTTTCTTTTCCCCACTTTTTTTGGAACATAATTTCGCTTGTTTTCATTCATAAAATTATTATAGTCAGTCGTTAAAGCCTTACTAAGCTGTTTGCTTTGACCTCCTGCAGCAGTTAGTTGCACAAGGTAATTATATGGTTATGAGGTATTATTTTATTACTCCAGGAATCGCGGCTTTGTTCTTGTACTCGCCGGGGGTTCATTAAGAGCGCTTAGCGTGTGTGTGTCTTCTTTCCTCCAATTCACAAAGAAGTGAACTCGTCTGTATTCTGAAGAGGACCTCATTGCCTGCATACCTCTGGAAATATCTTCCTCGAGCCCCCTAAAGTAAGGTCTTTGAGGGGATTTTTAAGGAGTGTGTAGGGTTTGGGTTGGAAATCCCTTTCCGTTTTTAAAAATTGCTTTTTTAATCTCTTGGATAATTTGCTTAGTCTAAAGTATAAAGAACTTCAATTTATGTCCTATCCTTAAGAAGCGAAGTCAGCTGGACTGAGCTTACTGTGCTTCAACCTGGAGGGGCTTTTTCTGGAAAACTTTTCTTTCCTGCTCCTGTTTTTGTCTGTAGGTATTTGAAGAGCTGTGGCAGCTACAAATGGCAGGCGCCGCCTTCACCTTGTCTTTGGTGAGAACTCTTACTTTCCCCGCTTACCTGTCTGCTTAGCTCTAGCCTTCCTTGCTGAAGATGCCTGAGATGAGTCATATAGTGTTTCTGCTGTTTGTGAATTCTTGCCTTTTTCTTGCTACTCTCACCTTTTGGTTTTGGCACGTGTGTAGTGGACCCATAGACGGAGCCGCTTCAGCCAGGGTTGTGCTCTGGTCCTTTTTGCTGGACCCCGGGGCTGCACTTCAGGGGGCGGGTTCTGTCTCTCCCTGGCACTGAATCTCAATCCATCGCTCCATATGGCGTGAGGACTTGGAAAATGTGCTGACTGGGGAGACCTCCCCCCTAACCGGTTTTGCCTCCCAGCCCGGGGCTGAGCTCTGGGCCAGGTGGTGGGTGTGTGCCCAAGTTGAAAGGTTGTGTTGACTTAGCGCTGGGGGAGCTCTGCGCAAGCCAAATATTTAGCTTTCCATCTGATAACCTGATGGTTGCTTCCACCCTTGCAACAACCAAATGCCTTTTTTTTTTTTTTTTTTTTATTCCCAAATGAATTTAGGGCCTCCTGCAGAAGTTCTGCAGCTTCTCGGCTTTTGGTGTGGCGGATGGGAGGGCGCTGACAAGGTGGTCCTGTGACTGAGGCACGGGTGCAGCTGTAGCTCTTCCCGGGCTCTCTTCTCGATTTTCTTCTTTATTTATTTATTTTGGTCATTGTGTTGGGTAAATCGCGTACCAGCTTTGTGGCTCAGTTTTTCCATCTGTCAAATAAATAAGCAAATAAATGGCTCACACTAAATAAGCAAATAAATGGGCCTGTGGAAAAGGTGGAGAAGAGACCCTTTATCAGGGAGTGGAGTGATAGGAAGAGGCGTAATAGCGGTTTTAAACTGAATGAGGGGAGATTTAGATTAGATATTAGGAAGAAATTCTTTAGTGTGAGGGTGGCGAGACGCTGGAACAGGTTGCCCAGGGAAGCTGTGGGTGCCCCATCCCTGAAGGTGTTCAAGGCCAGGCTGGATGGAGCTTTGAGCAACCTGGTCTGGTAGGACGTGTCCCTGGCCGTGGCAGGGGGGTGGGAACTAGATGGTCTTCAAGGTCCCTTCCAACCCAAACCATTCTGTGATTCTATGACTCACAGCAGTTCAAAAGAAAACTTGACGACAAGGTGAATTCGCTGATAATTTGCAAGGACATCAGGATTGCTGGACAGATGCAAGTTTGGGAGTAGGCTGACCAGCTACAGCAACTTGAAGTGAGGACATTAGTAACCAAGAGACCTTTTTACATTGCTGGTTTCAATTTCAGACAATGACGGGGAGGGAAAGAGGAAGAGGAGAAAGAGCTGTTTGTCTGCCATTTGAAAGTTGTATATATTTAATCCCAAAAGTTGGAGAATCCTACACTGTTTTCCTCCTCCCATCCTTCCAGAAATGGTTTCACCGGGAGCTAGTAACTGTCTTTTGCAGCCTTGCAAATAAGGTTTTATAAATAAGCCACTGTCCAGGACACAGTTGTTGTCACCTGTGGGGTGACAACAGAAGCTGTATCCACAGTGGCAGCCCTGGAGTGGGAGCCTTTCACTCAGGCCAGGGTGAACTGTCTGGGTCCTAAATGCTTCTTTGACATTGTGGTCTGGGAGCTTGTGCCCTGGAGCTTGTCCAGATGGTCCAGTTGCAGGATCTATGTTGCTTTTTGAAGGAAGTGCTCCTAGAAGCTCCTAGGAGCCAGTGCTTCTGACAACGGGGGAAGGAATTGTTAGATACAGGGATGCAGGAGTGGGTGGTGGAGATGGGTGGTGCTGCTGCTTCCACGCTCCTTGGCTTGTACTTCCCCTGCGTGGTTCCCAGTTCCTTTATCCTTTTGCTCCATGCTTGATGGTAGCTGTGGTTTAGGGTATTACCACCAGCCACCCGGAGGGGCTGGAAATGTCCCTGATGTTTTGTCAGCGCTGGTAGTTCCCCATACTTTGTGTCGGCACCCCCGAATAGAAAGCCTCCTCTGTTGCTGAGGAGGAGGCAGGCACATCACGCTCGCTAACGGCCACAGAAGCAACGGGTTGCTTCACCCCAAGACATCATGTGCTTACTCGGCAGGAGGAAAGCTGCTTTGATCAAGATGGCGAGTTGCAAGGAGAGATCTGTAGTCTTCTTGGGCCACGTTGCTGCAAGTGAGGATGGCCACATTTCCCTTTCTGCTCTTGAGAGTATCTTGTTGTAGGACTTGTGGAGCCAAGGAGAGCCTCTTGAATGTTTTCCAAGCTCTGAGAGTTCTCAGGCCTGGGTGTAGCGAGCTTCCCCAGAGGATCGGAGGCTCGGAGTTTTCTCCAATTAAAAAACGTTAACGCCATCAAAATACTGGCTGAGCATTGTAGCGTTTCCAGCAAAGAGATGGGGAACCAGGCAGACTTCTCATTCTGATGAGTCACCAACTCTCTCCTGATTTGCCTCTCGGTAAGTGCTGTTTGGGCAGCTGCTGATGCAGGAACATGATTCTGAGTGATGGTCCCTGGGGAGCAGGACAAGGCTGTGTGCTGCTTCACCTCTGAACTGGTGGATAGTTGGATAGTTCATCTGCCTGGCTCGTCGTCAGGAAAGCCTTGCTCACAGCTGTGGTTCTTGCCTGCCTTGATCCTGCCTCGTCAGGAGAGCTGGGGGGCTGGTGGGGAGGAGGGGTGTTGGTGCAGAGAAACAAAGTGCCCAAGTGCTTTCTGTAGTCCTAAAAGCATGAATTGGAAATCAGAGTGTCTGATGTTTTATGTTCCTGAATCTTCTTATAACCGTGTTGCAGCTGAAGGTTTTGTCTCTGTCCTGAAGAAAGAGTGTGATCCCTCTCTAGGACCCAAGAACTGTCCCTAACCATATCCTTCCCTGTGCGTGGATAGGACCACTGGAGGCTGTTCTGTAGCTGTCCCCAGATCCTCCTTTTGTGTTTTTTTGATGCCCACGTCTGCCTGAGAGAGACAGTTCCTGTTCTGGGGATGTTGAGGATGAAGGGACTACAAGTACATGACTTATTTTTGAGGGAAATTATGGGTGAACTGGGAAGAACAATGTGGAATGGCATTAATGGACTAAAGAGTCTTGTCAAGAAAAGCTTTTATTTTCCATTACTGACTTTTTGTGCCTGAGACTACATAAAGTAAGATCACTGATGGGGTGGGGACTCTGCAAACAGAGAAGGGAGCCTGGTAGACTCCCAGCTTGCTCTGCAGGCTCTTTTATTAATACTTAATATGACTTGGATGCACACAGGAATCTTATCTGTTGGAGTAAAGGGTCATGGGTGCTTTTTTTTTTTCTTGCTAGCATATTTTTCACAGTAGAATCATGCCTTTGTTTATTAATTGAAAACTATAAAAAGGCTTTTCCCAATGTCTTCTCAAAAAGGAGAGCTGATGACTGGTTCAAGGCCAAAAAAAGCAGACTGAGAGTCATACTGATCTGTAAGCTCACTGCTTTGTTTAACTTCATCCGAGGAGCTTCAGTTTTGTGTGGCTAGTTTTACAAAACGAAAGCAAACAAAAAAGGAATGGTTATTAGGCAGATTTTCCTTGAGCAGACACCTACCTAATTTGATCAGACTCCAGTGAAGTAAAGTTATTTAAAGGTTGGCTTGAGAAACTGGGCAGTCTGTATGTTCAAGGATCACTGTGAAAGGGCTTATTCAAGTGCATTTAAAATATGGTGCACTGATGTTAAGGAGGGCTCCTTTCCACAGGCATTCTTTTTTACTGGGTAGAAACCTGCATTTTACTGGTTTGCAAAACCGGAGGGTGGAAATGCGATTACTTAGTATCCAAGCATCTATATTGGCGAGCATGTGAGGCATACTAATGGGATAATACTAATGAGAGCTGTTAAATTATTTACATGAATTAGTGAATGTGGCATAAAGTACCTTCCACTGTTTACTACCACTAATTAGACCGCCGACGTATTGTATCCGTTATAAATAACCTGTACGTGGAATAAGACCAATTGTTTTAGCTTTCACAGTCCCTGTAATAATTTAATTTGGTTTTAAAATGGCTTTCAAAATTGCTCCTTTTTTTTTTCTCTTTCTCTTCATGTTAACTGCTTATGTAAAGTGTCTGGATGCCCTAAGTGAATTCTGCATTGTCTGTTGGTGTCCCTGCTCATCTTTGTAGGAGAATTTTCTTCTGTTTATATTTAATTCCTGAAATACAAAAATTCCCAAATAAAACTCTAGAACATCCTAGAGTAGGCTCTCTGGAACCTTTAGAGTCCTGACTAGAAAGGTAAGGAAGGCTTCGATTCTCTGTTGTGTTGTCATTGGAATTATAACGAGAGTTTTGAAGTCTGCCAGTTCCAAAAAAGATTATTTTCCTCCAAACCCAAATCGTCCAATGTTTGCTCTCTCTTCATGCACTTTCACAACTCTCTTTTTTTGGTTTACTTTTATTTTTTATTTTTGGAAGTGACCTTCATGTGGGTATGTCTTTTGCAACATTGTATTTGATTTTTGTTGGAATTTTGAGAATTGGTTATTGGGTAGAGACAAAGCTTGGGAAATTGTTAATACAAGTGCTGATTCTTTGAGGGAGATTTTTGGAATAGTTATCCTGCACGCTGTGTTCATGGTGACAGTGATGTGACTCATTTAGCAAACCTCCTGGCATTTCTGCCAGCTGTGATTTCTCAGGATTTTAAAGGAGGTGATAGCTAAATTATAAATCGACAATAGGTTTCATCTGTAAATTTCAAAGCTAGATCCAGAGTTTCCCAGAAGGTGGGAGTGCTTTTTTGGACCCTGGGTTGGTTCTGGCTATGACATCTTATCAAACGGGCAGACAATTAGTCTCCAGACATGCAAATCTGCATCCTTGTAGTGAGATGCTCCCTCATAGTGTCTTGATTCTGGACAACACATGCACTTGGAGTCACTTCCAGATCTGCAGTCCAGTTGAGCCCATCGCTTTTATGTCTGCTAGCCACCAGAAACTTACTTGACTGTCAAAATCCTTGCAGTGTCATAAAAATAAATAAATATTTACAGGCTTACTTATAAATATTTTTTTTTAAAGTTTGGGATATATAAATGCCTAGCCATGCATTTGAAAGACATACATATATAT
>VXAK01010322.1:158121-178364 GCA_013399435.1 Arenaria interpres | reverse complement strand
CCAAAACTGGACACAGTACTCGAAGTGAGGTCCCCCAGTGCTGAGTACAGGGGGACGATCACCTCTCGGGTCCTACCACCACACTGTTCCTGATACAGGCCAGGATGCTGTTGGCCTTCTTGGCCACCTGGGCACACTGCCGGCTCATGTTCAGCCGACAGTCGACCAACACCCCCAGGTCCTTTTCTGCCAGGCAGCTCTCCAGCCACTCTGCCCCAGGCCTGTAGCGCTGCCTGGGGTTGTTGTGACCCAAGTGCAGGACCCGGCACTTGGCCTTATTGAAACTCATCCCGTTGGTCTCAGCCCATCGATCCAACCTGTATCACCTCTCTGTGCTCTTCCAGAAGGAGCTAGGACATGTCCCTGTGGTAGAGGCTTTGGTATTTTTCAAGGTGCAGTCCATTCCTGTGAACCCATGTTCAGGGAGTTGGGAGCGCGGATGGTAACGCTCTGGCATTCTTTCTCCACAGCTGGTCAGAAAACACAATATGGCCACAGGGAGTTCTGGTGCGACGTAGCCGATGCCTGTATAAAGCAGTTGGGCCTTACAACGTAGCAGTGCCTTCAGATGTGTCCCACGCCCGCTTTTATGCAAGTATCTCTTTTCTTTCTTGACAGGTTACGGTGGTGGGAGGAGGGAGAGGCTCAAACCTGGGCCGTCCAGCAGCCTGTTGGCTGCCAAACAGAATACCTGTTCTCAGCAGAGGGGCTCTCCCCTTGCAGTGCTGCAGTGATGGCTGGGCAAGATGGAAGTCACAGCTGCCTTATGAGTGCTTTCTCGGGGTGGCGACACAGCTCTCCCATCAGGCAGTGCCACTTTCTTAACAGGGTTCTAGTTAACATCTTCCAGGGAAATAGGTTATTTCACCTGTCCTTCCCTGCTCGAGTGAAATGACACTTTCACATGCTTGGCTTTTTGTGCTGCGTTCCCCAAGTAGCAGCTAGCGGTGGCTGCAGTACAACAAACATTTCTTCTGCCCAGCACAGGGGTCGTTAGCTCAGTGGTACCCAACAGCATTACGCACATAACCCTCCCCACTTCAACACTCCAACAAATCATAGAAATCTGTCCTTTTTTAACTGTTTCCCTGCAGTTCCTTTTTCACCGTCCGTTACGGCTGCTCAACCTGCTGATTCTCATCGAAGGCAGTGTGGTCTGCTACCAGCTCTACTCACTGCTGCGCTCAGAGAAGTGGAACCATACCCTCTCCATGGCCCTGATCCTTTTCTGCAATTATTATGTCTTATTTAAGCTCCTCCGGGACCGGATAGTATTAGGCAGGGCATATTCCTACCCACTTAACAACTATGGACTGAAGGCACACTAGGCCGGCCAAATGTGTACCCCTTCTCTTTCCCTTCCCACGGGGCAGGGAGGGAACCTCAGAAAAAAAAAAAAATATTTTCGTACAGTTCTATTTTTTTCTTGCGGCGTTTATAAATATTTAAAATATTTTATATTTTGTATACTATTGTTTTTGTGGGGCGGGAAGGGAACCAGTGGCAATTAAATGTCGCTTTATAAACAAGGTGTTATTTTATATATATATAAAAACAAAAATCAGTGTGTATATACCGTATATCTATACCCATACATATATCTATGTGAAGCAACAGGATTGTGTGTGTGGTCACTGTGTCTGCTTTGCTCACACAACTGCCTTGCTATTGTGCATACTCTGGGGATAGAACTGCTGTTAGTTAGGAACTGGTCTGCTGTAGAACTTGGATAAGCTAACAGCCAGAGGAAGAAAGGAAACACAAGGGGCTTTTCACCACTGTGAGTTTGGTTTATCATCTTGGTAACTTCAGTACCAGGGAAATCTTGCACTGGAAATGTGCTCCGAGGTGATACCAGTTTAGGGAAAAGGAGGAAGCAGCGTGCAGGAAGACAGCTGCTGTCAGTAAAAGCTCTCAGTTCTTTCTTCTTCCCACTGTTAGCAGGATGCAAGTATTATTTTTTAAAAACAACAAACTGTTTACTTTATCTTCTCTCTCTTCTCCTAGCAAGTTGAGCTCCCTCACTCTGCCCAGAGAATGAACTGAATATTGAAATAATCATTTTAGGGTAGTGTATCATTTAGGAAGGGATCTGAAATAAACAGCTTGATCTAGGAGGATGGTAATTCAGTATTTGAAACATTCGTCTCTAATCCCTTGAGTAGTATCACTAAATTAGGGAATATTCAGCCATTTCCTTCAAGTAGTAATGTTCCTGGCAGAAATTTATTCTTGTCAAACACTCATCAACTTCCTTATTGCTCTACAATGCATTTCAGCAGTGTTTCACCCTAAGGTATGTTTAATAAGTTATCATTAATAATAGAGGAAGTACTTTTTTTTTTTTTAAATGGTTCTTCATAAAGCTGAACTATACTAGAATCTAGTGAAAAAACTGTTGTGGTAGTATCACCTGGAGGAACTCAAGACAGTATCAGCCATATAATTAATTTAACTGTGGATGCTGGTGACAGCTGATGGTAGTTGATGCTTTAAATCAGGTAATTAAGGAGGAGAGGGTAATGCAATGTTCTTCCATGCAGATGCCATCTGACTTAACTTTAGCCATTAGTAAAGTGCTAGCTCTGTTTAAAGACTGGATATATATGGGGAAAAAAAACCCCAAACTGTACTGAGTTTAGGAGAAACTGCAACTACTTTCTGTTCCTTCTTTCCTTCTAAGCTAATTAAGAATATGGTGATCTTCTCTGTTCCTGTCTATAGGACAGCTGCTCCAGCAGCCTGATCACAAGCCCAGGATACCTGATGAGGTAGGCAAAAGGAGATGCTTCTGAGCATTAAGACCAAGATACTCCAAAACAAGCACAGATGCTTCGCTTTGGTTACTTGTAGGCCTTTTCTTATCTTCATGCGGCCGTAGTGCTGCTGGCAGGACACAGGTAATTGGGAGTTTACAGTCTGGGGCCTTCCAATTAAACACGGTATTGTGGCTTAGAGCCGTATCATGCTTCATGTAGTATAGCCTCATCTTTAAACCATGCCTCAATTCTACCTTGATTGCCTCAGGGAGTAGATTTGGGATAAGAGGGGGGTTGGCTTCTTATCAGGCTCCTTGCTGCACATGGCTTTGTGCGTTGCCTTTCTTGCGCCTGGCTTCAATTCTTGCAGTAGCTCAGTCGCATCATGTCCATGTCACCTATTTGTAATAGCTGGCTCAGCGCTCCTAAAGTGGTATTTCACAGCATTACCAAGTAATTTGTTCCATTTGGACACCTAAATGATAGTAGGCTTATGCTCAAGCAACCACTGGGAGAAAATAATCTCTCCCAGGTGTAGCTTGGGAAATTGCCATGTGCAACAGAAAGCCTGAACCAGGGCTTTGGGTCACAGAGTCGCTGAGGGCTCATGCTCTGCTTTTTTCTCCCCTTGCATGTAAGGCTGAGGGCAGGTAGGACTGTTCATGCAGTGAACACACCCATACTTTGTGCCACAGTTAAGAGTGACCTTGCACTGTTTGCAGCATAAGGGACAGAAGCACAGTGACACTCCCGTAGCTATAGGATTTCTGCTTTGCTCTGAGGGACCAAGTAAGGGGGCACAACGCACACTACCTAGCTGCAGGTGTGTTAAGATCCTCCTCTTTCCAAGGGAGCTAGGCATTATTTAAGGGAAGCTGCCTCTTCCCCTCAAAACAGTACCTTTGTTATATCCTGGAGCAGGAGGAATTCTGTGAGAAGGTTTAAGGTCTGGGGATTGCACCTTTCCATGCACAGTCGTATGAACTGCCCGCACGCAGTCCTGTGGAGGCAACCGTCTTCCATCTTTACACAGGGACCCCTACATGGAAAGAAGTTGCAGAAGATAGTTGCAGCTTCTCCTGTTGGCAAAAAGACAGCGAGGAACTAGCTAGCACAGTTGGTCTCCCCAGTATAAACCAGACCATCCAGTAACAAGCAGGGAGCCGAAATGATGTCTGCTTAGCATCAGTGCTCCTCTCCATTTGTCACATGGGCCTGCTGCTAAGCCTCATTCAGATGAACACTGAAAACAAGTCCACTCTAATACTTGGTCAGGTCAGACTAGGGAAAAAAAAAGACTTATTCCCCATCTTGATCACTCCGTCATGCAAGTATGTCGTAATAAATGGATGGCTTTTTGGTCTGGTAACGAAACTGCTCTAGCTTCAGGCCAATCCTCAGAAGAACAGCTTCATCCCACCATTTTGCCATGACCTGGGAAAAGATGAGAGAGAGACAGAGAGAGAAAGAAGGAGGGGAAGAAAAAAAAAAAAAGTAGCACCATCACATACAGATGCTCTTGAAAGCCCTACAAAATATTTTTTTTCCCCCCAATGGCACCAAAACTACACATGCTTTTCCCTTTAACCCCAGTAAGTGTGGCATCACTGCATTTGGGATACAGGCTGCTGTGTGACTTGCAATTACAAGATATGGACTTCTCATTTTCATGAGACCCATTTCAAGAGGGAGAAGAGCAAGGAAGGACTTTAAGTTACAGTACTGAGAAGTAAGGAAAAAAGAGGAAAAGAGTAGTGATGAAATAGTAGATACTAATACAAGTAGACAGAGAGACAGAGAAATCTACCCCTCAGATACCTGAAGAGTCCCTCTGCCATTAGGAGGGGAAGTACTCTAAGGCAAGTCTCTTCACCCACAAGTTAAAACTTTATAACCAGTATTACCTGCCAGCTCCTCAAGTATGCTGTCTGGAACAGTAAGAACCGGGTTCTAGCAGTTCAGGACAAAGCCAGCATTCACAAAAAAAACAGTGCTCACCTGGAAGCTGACAGGAAGCCCAGCAGTAGAATATCCAATGGGGACCACAAGACCTGGAATCCCAGTGAAGTTACCAAGCTGCATGAACCTGGGGGAAAAGCTGTCATCAGCATCCCTGCCTTGGGACAACAGCAAAGCTGTCTTTTTGTGGGGAGAGGTAGCTAGGATCCATCTCTCCTGCATCAGGCAGTTTCAGTTCATGCAGCTAATGTTACTCTTCTTACCTCATGGACTGGACTGTGAAGGTGGAATCGCTGCTCCCAGTCAAGAGGTCAGATTCGTAGATTCTTGGGGCAGTGCAAGCAACAGCTGTGGAGGCATCACAGAATGATTGAGATTGAAAGGGACCTCAGGAGGTCAGATTGTCTAACCTTCTGTCTCAAGGATAGTCAGCTACAGCAGGTTGCCCAGAGCCACATCTGAATGGCTTTTGCACATCCCCAGGCATGAAGATTCCACAGCCTCTCTGGGCAACCTGATCCAGTATTTGAAGAGCAAAGGATGAGCCAGGCTGTGGGCAATCTTCAAGGAACACCTCGATTCATTAAAGCCATATGTTTGATATACATTGGTGATGCAAACTCACACCTCTGTAACACAATCAAGTCACTGAGATGCATGAATTAAGCAATTAGTTTCTATTTAGAGCAAGAACATTTGCATACATAAGTAGACATCCATCCCTCCTGTGTAAATGTGCTGGCTCTGCAGCTCCTGTTTCAAGTACCAAGAAGGAGTTTCTCACCGCCATGGATATAGGCAGTAAGTCTATAAATATACAGCAAATCTAGAAACACACAGTCGTCTTTCTAACCAGACTGCATTATCTTCTAAAGGCTTGAGGCACAGTGAAGCCTTTGCATAAAAGACTCTTTGCTCTTAAAACTGGGGAGGGAAAGTTAATGGAGTAACCGTTCTTAAAATGCACCACACAGCTGTCAGGGACCAGCTCTTTGGCCAAAGCTGCCAATACCTGGTGTAAGGATACAGTTCACAGTGCTGAAGATCTCTTGCAAAAATCTCATGCTCCGAGTTCGCTGTCGATTTGCCTGCAAGCAGAGAGACTACTGTCTGACTGGGCCTTCTTGGTTCATGAGGCTCATGTTTGATGATGGCCCATCAGAGCCTATGCCTTTGCAAAAGAAGACACATTTCCTGCAGTTTTTAATCAACATGCAGGACACCAATCCATGTGGCACGGCCTCTGCTATGCCCCACCATTCAGCATGCTTTCACAGCAGAGGCCAGTACAGTTGAGCGAGATCTTTCCACGTGTATTGGGAGGTTAAGAGAATCATAGAATTGTCTAGGTTGGAAGGGACCTTTAAGATCAGCTAGTCTAACCACCAACCTAACCCTGATAAAAAAACATCACTAAACCATGTCACTAAGCACTGTGTACCTCCAGGGATGGTGCCTCAACCACTTCCCTGGACAGCCCATTCCAATGCTTAATAAGCCTTTCAGTGTAAAAATTTTTCCTAATATCCAGTCTGAACCTCCCCTGGCACAACTTGAGGTCAGAATCCTGTACCCCACCTATAGAATTTCACGAGGTGCCTTCCCTACAATATGTTATTTACCGTAATATAATCCAGAGCTGTGAACTGGGAAGCCAAGGCCAGGTTAGCCCGAGTGTCCAAATTCTGAAAGAGAAAACATCGATCATGGCTCTGCTTGCAAGAAACTGAAAGTGACAGCCCAGGAGTTCTTTTCCAAGTCTGCTCTCCTGTACTAGTAGCCATCCAACAGGTGGCTTACCACAGAAAATGCAGGAAAGCCTCAAGCCTCAGGTTTCTCACTGACTTTGACACTTGTTCTTTATCAGCCGGGACAGCTACTGCCACTGATTCAAGCTGCTGCTACTTACCATTTCATGGAAATGTTTATTGAAGTCAGGTTGCAGGAAGTCCCTCATCTCACTGAGAATGCAGATTACATGTGCTACTCGCACTTCCTCCATCTCTGGCAGAGACACTTCAACCACGCTGGCTCCCAAACTCCGCAGGTGCTCCACAGCTGAGTACAGAACAGGTAAAGCACAGACATCATCCTGGAGTTCACCAGACTTCATAGAAGGGCTGTAAATCCCCACCCCCTTGAGAAGTTAGAGACCCCACAGGCCATTACGAGGCAAGTATCTTCAGTGCATCATGTGGCAATGCTGACTGCAGCAGCTGCTTCTCGTAGGTAAAAGCCTTCAGCCTAACAAGATCTCAATATTCCAACAGGGCAGGGGTAGGGGCTTGCAGGCAGGTTCCTAACTTACCCACTATATTTCAGGCAAGTTCATCTCCTCCCTCTAGCCCCCTAGTTAACCTAAAAAATAAAGGTGGACTGACAATACTTCCCAGAGCACTTGACATGACCAGTATTCTATCAGCATGAAATGATTGTTTAGCATCATGAGATTCCCCCTCAAACCCTCTTCTGAACCATAATGGTAGAGGAACCCAGGGGATCCTGAAGAGACCAGGTCAACAGTAGAGGCTCACTAAATCCTGATGCACTTTAGCAAGGCCAAACACAAAGACTTCAGGAAAAGTTAATCTTTTGCAGTCTAGAGAGAATCTCCTTCTTTCTTTCACCCCAACTTCTTCATAAATACCCAAGCTTGCCTATTTCACTGGCTTATGGGGCATCTAACCTAAGAAAACTCTACACATGTAGAAGCATGTCTATGGAAACAAGGAGAAAAACCAGGCAAACAAAGCCTGAATACTGTAAACTCTCTCGGCTCCAATGCATAGGAGGCCAACTACTATACCAGGCATTGTAGAGTCTTTCTCTCCCACCCCCCCAAGTACTAACCAGGGTCAATTTTGCTCAGTGTAAAATCTAACAAAGCCACCCTAGGGGCACCATTTGGCTGACTTCATGGAAATGCCAGAGGACTGGATACATCACAAAGACCTAGTCCTGTTTTTCCTACTGAATATTATACTGTGAAACAAGTCCCTCCCTTAGAAGTCTTTTACCATTAAAGTTTGCAGACTAAGTATTACTGAGCACAGATCTGTCTTTATACAGACAGAAGCTTAGCACACTAGACTGCATTCTTCCATTGTAACCTGACAAGCCTATAACTGCTGAGCTTTTTAACCCTCAGCAGTCAGGAGGGCTTCCCTAACACAAAGCTACTGCTGTTTGTCCAGACAGACTTCTTTAAGTGAGATCTTTCAGGCGAGATCTTTTTAATGCATACATAAGAGGAGCACCAAGCGATACCATGACATCAGACAGAATAAGAGACTTACAGACTTTTCCTCTTTACCTTTCTCACAGATGGATAGGACTTCAGCATCACAAGCCTAGAGAAAAAGAGGAAAGAACTAAGTAGACTTTAGACACTGCCCTCCTCTCCTTGGTGAACACACTCACCAAGAGTTCAGTCTTTACGGAGCTTTCCTTGTTCCTGTCCCTAATGGCAGTGAAACACAGCCCTCCAGGACTGCCTTAGGCCACCTGCTCCATGAAAACAGCTGGCAGCTCATCTTTTTCCAGAGGAGAGGGTATTCCTCCTCTGCACTGGGGCAGAGTCAGAAAGAGTCCTTGTTTTCCTCCAGGGAAGAAATCCTGACCACCTTTGTGGGGTTGCATTACAATTGCCAAGCGGTACTAGCTTGCAAGCCTAGTTTCTACATTGGAATGATGAAATACCACTCAGCAGCTACAGCATTGTCACCAAACGGATACACTAATTTTCCTCATTTGATTTTAAATTAACGGCTTTCTGTAGTCAGTTCAGAAGCATTGCCTCCAATAGAAGCAGCGCTATGAGGAAGCATACTGCCATCAACTGTACAGTCATCACCTTTCCTCCTGCCTCCAACAGACTTTCACTCAAAAGGCTGCCTTAGGAAAAAAATCTATCCCTGTCAATGTTTTCACCCAGGCTATATTCTCTTCCAATTATAGGACTAAATATGAGAAGTTCTAATGATAACAGGCAAGAGAACAGTGAATGCACTGAATTCCTTCAAAAATCTCATTTTGCAAAGCAGCAGAAAAAGAGAGAGAGAGAACAGGCACCTTAAAAAATGTCCAGTCCACTCCCAGTTTTAAGCCTTTCAGGTCAGGAGCACACATATCAGATAGGGTTGCTTTGGGCTGTTTTAGTCCTGCAGGGAACAAACAAGAGTTCCTCACTTTATCTAGGATACCTCTAGGGAGGCAGAGCACCTGGGCTCAGGGAGAGAGAGGGCTCACCTACCATACGGATAGAGAGGATCTGGCTCAGCAAGGATACTGTAAACAATGGCTGCATCCGCCACCGAGGTACAGATAGGGCCTGTGAAAGAGAGATCAGTGGTAAAAACATGACAAAGGGTAAATAGTACCTTCCTTCCAAGATCTTTTGTAGGCACAGATCGCCTCCCCTGTGAGAACACCACACAGCAAGATCCCTGAAGTGGGACACGAGTCCTCTTACCTACGCTGACTGTGGAGTAGGAGAGTGGCAAGCTACCATAAGAACTGATGCGCCCAAATGTGCCTAGAGAAACAGAAATTGGCAGTTAGCTAAATACCAGCAGTTGCTAGTTAAGATCTGATCTAGATGGCCCTGGTACACCCAGCAGGTAAACAACAGACCCCCAACAGTCACTTCTACGTCTGCCATTTCAGAGCCCAGTCACTCGTCAGCAGAAAACCTGTTCTGCCACAATCAGACCACGATCAGTCTCGTCAGTGAAACAGATGCATTCAGCAAATAGTGAAACTATTTTCCCCCCCTAAGAAATTATTTAGTTGAGGAGAAACATGTGCAGGGACATTTTGAAATACATGCATTTCACCAAGCAGAAGCAGCATCTATGGCATGGAAGATGGAGAGCCAGGAGCAGGATTATCAACAGGAGATACCACCCTCTGGGAGATCTCACCCACTCCACCAGTGAGACTTCATGCCTAACACCAGTTGTCTTCTGCGAGTATCATAGAATCATTTAGGTTGGAAAAGACCCTTGGGATCATTAAGTCCAAACATCTACCCTACTCTACAAAGTTCCTCCCTACACCATATCCCCCAACACCACACCTAAACGACTCCTAAACACATCCAAGGATGGTGACTCAACCACCTCCCTGGGCAGCTTATTCCAGTGCCTGACTACTCTTTCTGCGAAAAACTCTTCCCTAGTGTTCAGTTTAAACCTACCCTGTGGTAACTTGAAGCCATTCCCTCTTGTTCTATCACTAATTACTTGGATTGCTTTTAAAGTACTTGTATTGCTTTTCTGACCAGTTACATTTTTGTCATCGTCATCATTATCTTCCTCAGATGAATCAAGATTAAGTAAGTTGATCACACATGAAGGATGGGAGAACAGAATAATGGCCAAGTATCTGGTCTGAGATGAAGCACGTGAGACCCTTCAGAATGATTAAACCATTCCAAAAAGCCAACATCTCTTCCAAGTGACAATCCTGCCTCGCTATCTTCCATGCTGTAGATACTGTCCTGTGCATGTCTTATGTCCTCTGCACTGACTACCTTAATCTTACTGCAAAAACTGCATTGATAGTTCTTGTAACACTGAGATAAGAGGGAATGGCTACATCCTGGTTTCATATAAGCCTATTACCAGGTTTAACTTGCCAGGTACAAATCTGAGCAGCATCAGCCTCTCCATGTAACTGGGGGGACGGCAAACCATTGTGGGTGAAGATGCTTTTCACTAGCTCACTACAGATACCCAGCTACGTTGAGAACACCTCCCAGCAGAGAAGGAAGATTTAAGAGGGACAAGGGGGCAGAAAGAAAAGCAGCAAGCACATTATGTTTAACATTTGACTCAAGTAAGTTAGGTTTTTTTGAACATCTGTTCAATAGCCAGTACTGAGAATGCTTTCACTCTGCCAGTCCAGCCCACATGACTCTCAGAGTTTCTCTGGTCAAGTTTTACTTGACAGGAATTAACGGACTGTGCCTGACTTACTTGTTTGTGGCATTCTATCTGATACACCGAACAAGACACACGCACCCTCCATGATTAAAGGGCTCTACCTTTCAGCCCGACCACACCACAGAATGAAGCAGGAATCCTCACAGAGCCACCTCCATCTGTGCCAATAGCCACTGGGCAGAGACCTACAAAACAAAACCCAAAAAACAACTACCAACAAAATACCCCACACACATTGGCCTGTGATCAGAGAGACATTGTGTTGCCCTGTCCATTCTACCAGCAGCTGTAGCAAAGGCAGCACACAGAGCTCTCTGTTCAGCTAGGAGTTCCCTCCAGCTTCTAAACCCACTCATAAAACCTAAATTCCTGAGGTACTTTGGCTCAGGAACTTTCTCCCACCACCACTGAACTCCATTTAGGACCACCTACCTGCTGCTACAGCTGCTGCTGACCCACTGGAGCTCCCACCTGTGTAGTGGTTAGGCTTGTAGGGATTCCTTGGGATCTTGTGGTACCTGAGGCAGACAAATAGTGTTGAATCTTTTCCTAGGAAGGACAGTGTGCGTTACAGGCTAGGGAAAGATCCAGAAACACAGTTCAGGGATTTCAATCTCTTAGTAAAGAGATACCATTTCATCCCAGATAGTGCTATGTCCCTAAAAAACGAGATGCCAAAAAGACTTCTGCCTGAGAGTCCAATCTCATTACAACAAGCAGCTTATCCAAAAGAGACAGGCTCAAAGCAAGAGAAAGGATGCTGCTCCAGCTCTTCTGCCTGCAACAGCATTGTGGCATTACTGGATGCCATGGTGCATTACGCAATTCCAAAAGGTGGAGCAGTTGGTGGCCAGCAATTCTTGAAGACAAACAAGTCAGCATCCTCAGCTCTGCCCTTTTTCCCAGAGCAGCAGCTCCCAAAGTCTCCAGTCTGACCACAGTCCCCAGACCAAAGAGACCTGCCAGGCGACTGGGTATCCAGCCGACCTCACACGGTGAGGAAATGCCCTGGCACGTTGTTGCAGCTGAGGGGGAGCCCCGGTTCCATCCCGCTGCACATGCAGGAAACGTGGCTCTGCACATGGCTTATCAAGGCTGTGAGGACCACTGCTCTGGAATAGCAAGCAGTTCTCAGCTTGGCTAGAGCTGGAGAATTCACAACAGTAAAGCAAATTTCAGTGAAGCTGTTTTAGCTAGGAAATAAAAACATTATGTCCTCCTGAGATGACTGTACCTTTTCTCACTGTTCTGGGCCTTTAGCCATTACTGTGACTGAGCATAGGATTGCTGTTTATTTGTTTTCTGTCACCATTTTTGTCTACCACTCATCCTGTAAACATTCACACCTCCAAGCCTGTAAGGCCTGGCAAATCAAGTTCCTTACTCAACAGACACCACTTGGATCCTTTCTTTCCTTTGGTTTCAGGCATCTTCAGGCTTCCACAGCTACTCTGACCCTCTAATCTACAATGCTGGGTTTTCATTACCCTCCCTGCACAGGTCAGTTTGATTCTCACATGCTTGCCCTATTTTTGTACCCTTCCCTGTCAGCTCTGGACAGGCTTTTAGGTCTTTCTCGATCCAGGGGAAGAAAGGGGGAAGGGACTTTTACCTATTAGGGTTGCATCCAGTTGTTCCAGTCCCTAGTTCATGCATGTTTGAGACCCCAATAATGATAGCCCCAGCCTCTCGCAGCTTCCTGGCCACAGTAGCATCTTCTGTTTCGGGCTCTGTCCCAAGATACACTGTTCCCACTCGGTGATGGTAAGGTACCTTAGGCAAGAAGACACCTTATTATTAATCCTAAAACAATGGCAAGGTAAGCAGGCACATGTGCATGCCTCACATGCACACTTCAGCTCAACAGATCCCAGACATTAAGAAGACAGAGGCAAGCAAGGGCTAGCTTGGGAAGCTTCACTACACTTCTTCAAATTGTCCTGTGCTGGTTTCTGTTAGGAGGGACACTAAACCTTGCAATATTTGGTCCTTCTCCCATGAAGATGAGTCCTTTTAATACCATGATACAGAAGAGCAGAAACATTTAGACAGTCAAAACAATGCATTCTGCCTCCTTGCAGCAATGCAATCACTATGCCCAAAAGCTGGAGAAGAGTCCCCTTGGCCCCACCCCACACAAGAGCTCTATTTTCCATTTTTCTACAGATAGAGCTTCAGCATTTCAGATCTGCAGTGCTTTGAAGCAAGGCACTGAGATTAGATGGATGCCAAAATACCAGATGGACTCATTTTCAGGGTATGCTACGTACTCCACTTCGATGCAGTAGTGGAAGAATTTGTACATAAACAGGACTCCCATCTTATAGGTAGGTCTCTGCAGAGTGTATGACAGCCTGATAGCACTGCCGGGAGTATTCAATGGTAACTGTTGTTAGGCCACAGGCAAAACTCCTTGCAAATGGGAATTTTCAAATTAACCTGCATATTTCTGAGGACAAGTATGCCCTTTAAGGTGAGGGGGATGCTTTTTCAGTGGAGCAGTCAGGGCCTGAGAAAAACAGAGTGACAGATGCTTTTATCCATTCTCATTTCATCATAAGAGGCACTGCTTCCCACCCCCACTCCCCATGGATTAAAGAGATCAGCACAAGATATGGAACATGTCTGCTGTACGCAAGATCTGTCTTCACCTGGCAAAACTTGTTAATCCTACTCATTACAAACCCACATACTACCCCTTATTACAAACATATTCTCAGGCGTCTGCTGAGGAGTTGGCCTTAAAACCTTGTTGCAGTGAGTTGACCAGGTTGACCACCTGCAGCATGAACTGACAGCAAGAGAAAGAAACTCACCACTTTGAACTCTTCTTTCAGACACACCGGGATGCCATCCAGATAAGACAGGGTACATTTATTTCTGTAACGAACAGTGGAGGCCTCAGCCATCTGCAGAGAGGGAAAAAAAAAGTATATGTTATATATACTTAGTTGAGCTGAAGGTCACTACCAGTATCAGAACAGATACCAAAAATGGTTCTTAGGCTTCTACTCAGCGAAACTGTAAAAGTTTGCCTCTTCTTTCACCATATGCTGATGGAAAACTACTGCTTGGAAGGATCTGTGCTAATGAATGCACATAAGCACAGAAGTCCCGTTTTAAACGTAGTCAATCCAGCAGGAAACAGATTGCGTTAATGCCACCGCTCTTTGTGGGAAGGAAAGCAAACTTGTTTGTAGCCCTCTACACAAGGAGGGAAGAAAAACGTACATATTTTTTTGTGCAGTATGTCAGCAGAAGAGCCTCTGCCCCTTCTAACGGATGCTACTGCTCTTGGGGTGGCAGAGGCCCCTTTCCTACCAGAGGCAGACATTACCAGCATTATTTGCTCCCGATCCCATTGGACTATCGCTCTGAGTGGGGGCGTGGATTTGTCGCAGTCCTCCAGCACAGCAATGATGTTCGTTGCTACCTGAGATGGCGTCAGCTTCCCACTCCTACAGGACAGGAGAAGTTGGGACCTTGTTACAAGATGCCCACACCATACCCACACACCGGGTTTGTCTCTCATGTAGCAAGATGGCAGGTGTCACAGCCGTAAGCAAGAACTAGATAAGAATCTGTGTATGGTGATGACTTCAACACAGTTGACACCATCAGGACAGGAGACTGCCTTCCTTAAGGGGAGAACTTGTCTATGTAGCATGCCCCCAACCCTTACAGTAGGGGCAGGAGCTAGGAACCACCAGATAAATAGGGAAGGACAGCTGACAGCTTTACAGAGTCCTCAAGCTCCTGAAATCCCAAGGCTGTGAAACTCCACATATCATGAGCTAAGACCAAGAGGCCAGTCCCCTTTATACAGGCTTCCTGTTACGGAGGAGGGGCTCACACCATTACTGTCATAACCCACCCTTAACAAACAGGCCTTCCCTCCGTCCTGGCAAAAGGCTATGTTTAACACCACAAACATATCTATCTGTGGCTGACACAAAAGCCTCACCTATAGCATCAGACTGCAGTGTCAGCCTTTTGCTCCAAGGCCACAGCCTGCTGGCAGAGGTGGCACTTCAGGAACAAGTGCCAGGAGTGCAAGAGGATTTATCTGAGTGCTCCACCTCTGGCATGTGTCCCAGAGGCAACCAGGAGTTACCAAGAAGCCAAAAGTTCACAGAACCTTAGAGTCAGGGATGTGCTTTCAGCTCTTCCCCAGCTGGATACATTTACTGGGTGAAAGCAATCAAGCTGCTCACAGGAGCACAAGCAGCTGGGGATCCAAAGGATTCTTCAGAGACCCACAATACGTGCAACTCGCATCATCCAGCTGAACCTTCCTCTCCTTCTCACTCATGTGTTTGGGCAAACAAGGTATGTAGAAATCTCTCCCAGAGAAGACTGACAATAAGCCAAGGAAAACAGCATTTAAATATCCTTGCAGGGCTTGTAAAAGTTGTGCCAGCTCTCCCAGTTGGCTTTCCTTTCTTATTCTATTAGAGGGAAAGGCCTACAGAGGGTGACGCTAAACAGTGACACGTCAAGGACAATCCTAACAAAGAGATGCATGAGAGCTTGTGGAACAGTAACAGCCCACAGCAGGGGAACACACGAGACAGGTTGTTTCCAGACCATAATTTCACCTACCGGTAGCAGTCCAGGTAGTCTTTGATCCCTTTGAAGCTAAACCCATTGCTAGCAGAATTGGACCTGCAAAGAAAGGATTAAAGGGGCACCTGTGAACCATCAAAGCCATCTCTGTTTAGATCTGTAGACTTCAGCATCATGGTCCAATGCAGACTGGGCATCACCCACTCACCGTAAACCTGCTGGTCACTGTTTGGACCACTAGCCTATACGCTTCAGCTCACGCTCCCTCCGACTCCTTGCACACAGGTAGACACCAGCTGGAGGATTACAGAATAGCTAGAAAATACTGGCAAACCTACTCCTGGGATCTCTATCCCAAGTTCGATCCAGACAGCCAGTAGCACATACAGCATGTGGTGCAGAAGGGGAAGAGATACAAGGATTCACATCAGCAAACTGCTTAAAAACTAAGTCAATGGCTCTAGTACATAAAAAATAGACCATTTCTCATCACAACAGGATGAACATAAGATCATCTGAAGAGGTAGCTAAAATTATTAGTCCTGTTATGTCTCCGTATCATCACCCAAACCAGAAGCCATATCCTGGAATAGGACAGCATATGGCACCATAATATGCTGCTGGTGACACAAAAACCAGAAGGCTGCATCCACCCTGACCAATGCCTGCAGGAAATATATCCCTCCCTCTAAAGCAAAGGAGACAAAAGTTTTTCCTTGCTCTAGCTTAAGAGCTCAAGCAGGGAGCAAGCTTAGGTCCTGCTAAAAGCCAAAATACACACAGAGAACTCACTCTGTGAGACACTGATGAAGTGCAGCTCATAGACTTTTTCAGCAACTACTGGATAAGCCCACAACTAAGAACGAAAATCAGATGGGGAGAGCATTCATAGCAGCCCAGCTGCTCCCACCTTAGCATCAGATCTCAACGAGACACATGAGCCTAACATTTTGCCTGGAATCTAGTGGGATTTAACCAAGTACAGGTTGCAATTAAGAAGCTGAACAGGCTTTCATCCAAGCAACCTAACTAACAAAGCTTGATTTCCTGTGGATCATTTTCCTTACAACCAGTGTTCTTTCTCTCCTCCAAGCAATCCCTGTGTTCTCCTTGAGATTCCTTGCAGGCTAGAAACAGCACACCTGCAAACTCACTTAAAGGGATGTATGTGCTGACTAGCCATCCCCTAGGTGTATCTGCTCTAATGGAGCAACCAGAGCCCTGGCAGGGGCCAAACTTGCTTTCTCCCCAGTAAGCAGACTCCCTGAAGCTTGCAGAAACTTCACATTGCTTGTAACTACCAGTGATTTATAGGTTACAAAAGAAAAGATGACTGACAGTGCTATTTATTTTGTAAAGTGGCTGGATGTGGAAAAATATTTTAATACAAATTACCGACAACGATGGCTTCCCACTAATATATAATAGTGCCAACACGTGTATTCTTCCACTCCACTGTTACACATCACATACTGACCTTGTATCTACCAGCTGCTCGATAATATCTGAAGTGCTTTTAGCCTCAGACTTTTCTTCCGTAACCTCCGCAGCAACCTCCGGGATAAACGTGGGATCTTCGTGAATATCAAGTGAACGCATGAGCGAGAAGTTGTTCAGCCTGAAAGAGTGAGAATCACTGCTAGAGTTTGCAAGCTCTATCGTGACTAATTTTTCACTGTTCAGAGGGAACCTTACCCAAGAACATTTCGTCTTAGCAGTCTGCTCTCACAGCAGGGAGTTGCAACAGTTACAAGATAATCTCTCACACCTTTCCTAAAGGCAGCATCAAATCTATTCTGCTTGCTTAACAAAGCCTCCCACCTCTTGACATAAGGCCAGCCATCCTCCGTTAAACCCAAGCTGGGAAAGAAATGGTGAAAGTTTTTGATTCGCTTGAATTAGACATATCACCTACAGACCAATAAAGACAGGAATGGAGAGGGAAAGAAAAGGAGAAAGTGGTGTAAACCATACATTCAAGCATTAACCCTGTTAAAACAAGCATCTCCTCAGACTTTTCCATGACCTGCTTCAACATATTTTGTTTGCAACCAAATACAGCAAGGATTGCAGCAGAAGTCCAGGGCTTGGAGCACATGAAGCCAGGAAATCAAGACCCTGTCATAGATGTCAAGGAACGATCTGCTGTATGACAGCAGTGACATTTGTCTGGGTTTGATTCACTCAAAAAGCCCGTGCCCCAAGTGAAAATTCAGGGGTACCAATTGTTTTTAATACATTTCTTGGTGTTCCGCACAGACGACCCAAAAAATGACAGGCAAACTATGTGAATCAAGTGTGAGCCTGAGATTCCTGACACCTCTTACCTGAGTGGCTCTTAGTGCAACATACACCTGAAAGCATCGTTTCTAAGCAAAACCGTAAGTGAGAGAGGAGAAAAGGCTGACCTAAAATAGTGAGTATCTTTAAAAAGAACATACTAAAACCTCTCAACTTCACGTCTGGTCTTATTTCCCCACTACTACTATTCTTTTACCACGACCAGTGATAAATACAGCAGATTCACCCACCCTTTGCACAGCTTTGAAAGAAAAGACTGCACTTCAGCAAAAGAACAGAAAGCCAAAGAGGCAAGATGGAGAATTCAGTTTCTGTGCACCTGCCTGAGTGTGAAAAAAGGTTAATCATTTCTGTTAGAGACCCACTCAAACCAGAGTAGTTAAAAAATAACCTAGTAAACAATATCTATGACATAATCTTACTCGTTCTCCAAACACTTTATGCAGCTTCCCTCATAGAAAAGGTCATTTCAGATAGCCTGTAAGTGGTACACAATGCAAGCATTTGAAAAAAAAAAAAAAGAAAGAAGAAACTTGGAGGGGGAGAAAACTCCCCACTCTTACCTTATTAAGAATGGCAATAAGCAGATCTGTCCAAAAGCCTAGAAGAAAAAAAGCAGAAACGCTGGTTTGCAGTAACTTTGACCTGAACGCTTTCCTCACTAGACAAGGAATGCTGAATGTGCTCACAATTGCTGCAGTCTCAAAGCACCCTCGAGAGCACGCAACGCTCTGTAGTAAAAGAATAGCATTAATCCTTCTATTTCAGGCCACAAAATTGGCCCAAAATGCTTTCCCTCCACCTCTCATATTTATGTAACTAAGAAGAGTGTATTCTTTGGCTTTCCTGCCTGTGTCCTTCCCTGACTCGGTCTGGAAAGCGGGCAGCTGCAGGCTGCAACACTGTTAAGAGGCATCTAGATAGCTCCCATCCGTCCCTTTCTTCATCCACAGATTATGCAAACATCGGATAAAGTAGAAGCCTATTATTTTGTTTCTCCCCGTTAAGATCTTTCCTGTTGCTCAACCAGCTCCTGCAGTAAACTGAGTCAACTTGGAAAAGCATGAGAAATTAGAGATCTTATGCTAGCAGGCAGATGAAATACTTTGGTTCCCAGTGTACAAATACCAGTGGCCCCAAAGAGACCAGCCTTGTTCTAGCCTGTTGTAATAGTTCAACAATAGATTTCAAAAACCTGTTAAGGGATGTGCAAATACAGTACAAGTCTGAAGCAAGGATCACGCTCCTAGATCCATGAAGTGATATGCTGCCTCACACATTACATAAGAATTACAGTCTCTTTTTTTCCTAATCTACATCTAATCTAAGACAGCACAATTCTGTAAGAGCCTGAGAATCTTGTGTCCCCTCTCCAAGGGAGGTGTCAGGAAAGGAAACAAGTCCACAGACATGCACCAGCAGCAGCCACAATACAGGGGATAAAAAGGTATTCTGGTTGTTACATCTTGGAAGAAAGCCACTTGCAGGGTATTCTCATGAATAAGTCACAGCCCATCACTAGTTTTCAATCCAGGCCCCACCAGTCGCCAAACTCTGTAACAGGTCACACTGCTGCAATGAGACTTTCGTGCCTAACCTTGACACTGGCTCAAAAGGAAAGGCCAAGCAGCAGCAACAACAAAATCCACCGGCTTTCAGGTGGATGATGCCGCAAGGTGCTCAGTGCCAAGGGGACGCAGGTTTTTCTCCGCCCAGCACCCTGCTATACAGTGGTCATGCCTCCTCCACACCGGCCTCGGTGGGAATCAACCCACAGGCTCAAATGTACCACAAAGTCCACCGGAGGAAGAGCTCTGGGGGGGGGGACGGCTGCCTTCAGCACCAAAGCCCACCCAAAGAAGAGCTCTGGGGGCACAACCGCCTTCAGCACCAAAGCCCACCCAAGGAAGAGCTCTGGGGGAACAAGTGCCTTCATGGGGGAACGGCTGCCTTCAGTGCCAAAGCCCACCCAAGGAAGAGCTCTGGGGGAACAAGTGCCTTCATGGGGGAACGGCTGCCTTCAGTGCCAAAGCCCACCTGAGGAAGAGCTCTGGGGGGACAGATGCCTTTAACACCAAGCTCACCCGAGGAAGAGCTCGGGGGGGACGGCTGCCTTCAGCCCCAAAGCCCACCGGAGGAAGAGCTCTGGGGGGACGGCTGCCTTCAACACCTTCCCTGACAACCCCACCCGGGGGAAAGCTGGTGGCGGCCGCGTTCCCAGTCTGATGTCGACTTCGGGCTCCCCAGGCCCCAGGACTCTCAGGACACCCTCACCCCGAGGGCAGCTCTCCGGCATCCCACCTGGGGGACAGGGTGAACACAGAACCAGGCAGAAAGCCACCACCTCCCTACAACTTCCCTACAAACGTGGGTTTTACCTTCCCACCGACAGCACTCCCTCCCTCCCAAACCCCCGGCAGCCTCGGCCGGTTTCCCCCAGCCACCCCGGGTTTTACTGCCTTGTTTACACCAGGCAGCCCCGGTGCCGGCCGGGGGCGGCCCCTCGCCCCGACTCACCGTGTTGGCCACATGGACGAAGAGGCGCAGGCCGGAGCCGCACAGCCGCGGGGCCCACTGCGGAGAGGAGGCGACAGGTGAGCGCCGGGCTCTGCTCCCTCCCGCCGCCCCTCCCGGCTCCCTCCCCGGCACTCACGGCGTCCCGCGGCGGGCTGCGGCCCCGCTTCTCGGCCCGGCCGGGCTCCCGGCGGCGCAG
>VXAK01010322.1:128500-158100 GCA_013399435.1 Arenaria interpres | reverse complement strand
GAGCGGCGCGGTGGCCGCCCGCTGCCGGGTAAACCCGGGGCCTCCCCCGCCGCCCGCCATGTCCCGCTTCTACCAGGCGCTTGGCCGTGCCGCCGGTGGCCGAGGGGGGAGTCCGGGCCCGGAGGAGGCCGACGTTTACCGCTGGGGTCTGACAGGTCAGCGGGACGCCGCCGGTAGCCGGCCAGGCCCCGGGGGGTGCCCGGGGGAAAGGGGTGGTGAGGGAGCGGTGAGGCGGCTGGGGGGAGTTTCTGTGAGGGGGCGGTGGAGAGGCTGTGATCGTCTGGGCCTCTGTGTTAACAGCCCCCCGGGCTTGAGGTAAATAAAGGTGTAAAAATATAGGTGGCTTATGAACAGTACGCAGCACTCGAGCCCAGGTACAGGGAAAAGATCTTGGGAACTCCTCCTTGACTTGTTTTGTGTTTGTTTTGACATCTGGTGCTGCGTTATAGCAGCTTTCCAGTATCTGAAGGGGGACTACAAGGAAGCTGGAGACTTTTTTTACAGGGGCGTGTAGTGATAGGACGAAGGGTAATGGCTTCAAACTGGAAGAGGGTAGATTTAGATCAGAGATCAAGAAGAAATTCTTTCCTGTGAGGGTGGTGAGACACTGGGACTGTTGCCCAGAGAAGCAGTGGGCACCTCATCCTGGAGGTGTTCAAGACCAGGCTGGATGGGGCTTTGAGCAACCTGGTCTGGTGGGAGGTGTCCCTGCCCATGGCAGGGGGGTTGGAACTCGATGATCTTTAAGGTCTCTTCCAACCTAAACCATTCTTATCTCGGTGAGAAATGATTACTATACAGTGGTAGAGTGCTACAGACATTTCCAGTAGCATAAAGCATCTCCCTGGATGTAGTACTTCGATATTTTAAAAAGTGGGCAGAGCTTAAAATCAAGCTGTCTTTTACAAATGCAAAGTAATGGCTTAATTATCAGATCATTGTACAGGCCTTTGTAATGGCTTAGAGCACTTCTGTGTGTGCAAGTTCCTGAATATGGTTTAAGTTAATGGATTTGCTGTAACATTAGCATCCCTACTTTCTAGCAAGGTAAAACAGCTTCTGCTGAAAACTGCTGTGCTTTTCTTACAAGGCAGTTGTTTGGGAATGCCTGGTTGTCCAGGACCTGTTTCTGGTGGCTTCAAGGTGCACTGTGCATGGAGTGTATTGGAGGACTATGTAATTGTAACAAATTGCTTTTGTTCCCAGGCATTAAGCTTCGTCCCTATCAAGTAGAAGGTGTAAAATGGATGGTGCAATGCTACAAAGTCCAGCACGGCTGTATCCTCGGCGATGAGATGGGTCTTGGGAAGACTTGTCAGGTGTGTTGTGGTCTTCTTCTGGAAAATGACCTTTACCTACTTTAGGCCAATGTTTCTGCAGAATGAAAAGAAAATCACCCTAATAATTGGTCAGTTAAGCAGCCCCATGGTGAAGTCTGTACTCAAAAGAGAGAGCTCGTTGTTTTTTTCATTCCTTAATCACTTAAAATCCCTATTAGGTCCTGAGGTCCTGAGTGACACTCCAAAAATGTTTCAGGGTTTTGTAAAAAAGATGAGTTGTCATTTCACACAGACATCTGAATGTGTGGTTAATTCATAGTGCACAGAGTTGAAGGGACAATACACAGGAGAGGAGGATGCACCTGTATCAAGATGATTTTTTGGGTTTGTCAACACATGGATTAAAATTTACAGGTGTCAATTTTTCAGTGCTGCTTTTTTATTCTTCGCAAGTTTTTAAATGGCTTTCAGTTTTAGAAAGTGATATATGGTAGATCTTCTTTTTCGTGACTATGGAGAAAGGTCTTTGGAAAGGTTCTCCAGATTTTGAGGTCATGTTCTGGAATCTAAGTGTTTTTGTCATTGGTGGTGGATCTCACTTGACGTTCCCTTAGCTCTTCTTTGTGCTAGAGAACCTATGGGAACCAGCTATAAAGCTCAGGAGGGAGACAGTTTATGGGAGTTCAGGCTATTGGGTTTAACTCTTTTGTTATTATAAAAAAACCCATAATATTTTCCTTGCCTTCTAGACTATTTCTCTATTACTCTACTTGACAAAAGAAGTAACAAACAAAGAGAAATTTCTGATACTTTGTCCTCTATCGGTTCTGAGCAACTGGAAGGAGGAACTGGAGCGGTAAGTTTAACAGTTGTCTGGCTCATCACATTCTTGCACAGCAAGTTACAAAGATTCTCTTCAAATAGTCTCAGTCCAACAGTTTTCTTCCTTTGAAAAGGAAGAAAAGTGAAAAAAGGAAGCTACCAAAACAACAAAGCAACGCAAACACCACTTGCAGTTAACATGTAGTCTTTAGAATGCTGTGGTATACATGAATTAATCAAACTTCTAGTATCGGCTGAGTTTCAGCCCAAATGCCCCCCACTATCTCCTTACTTCTTATTGATTTGTAACCCTCCGTGCTCAGCCTCTCTTAGGCAAAATCCGCTGAAGACACCCAGGATTCTGTATGATGAAAGGTAAGACCCAAGTTGAATAGTATCTTTCTTGGCATGCTCACATACGCATGCAAAATACATTACATCTCTGCATGCAACCCGTCTTCACTGGCGTGCAATGACTCTGCTGATGGCACATTTGCTACGCCCAGAATTCATACATTTTTGAGCTGGAGCCCAAGGATTCCTTTTAAGAGGAAGGGCACAAAGTTAAAAATTGGAACAGAAATCTGTCTGTGTGACTATCAGGCGATGCTGTCCCTCAGCATCTGAAGTCATCTAGGTTATATTCTGAAGTGAGCTGGCCTGATTTGGATAGACTTGCAGGTGGAATAGTTGGGGCAAAGAACATCCCTTCGTTGATCAGCAGTGAACAGCTATCCAGGAGAACCATTAGCCAAATATCGGTGGGATTAAATGAGGAAAAATTTTATGGTCCCAACTCTTCCTCCGTGGAACTGGTTTTATCTGCTTTTTGACTAAGAGGATAGATTTTTGAGGCCCTGACTTGGACCTGTTTGCTGCAGACATTCCCTTTGTTTTAGCATTATTTAGGCCAATTCTTTGGCCCCAGCTAGGCAAATTGTATTTGTTCACCTGCTTCTCATGAGCTATTTCAGTTTAGAATAACAAATGGGCCATGAGACTGGTTTTTAATCATCTGCCTTGAACTTTGAGACCTAGGAGAAGGCAGTTTATTTGGGACTTGTCCAGACCAGAACCAGCAGTTAAGGTATCAACCTGAGATGCAAATTAGTCAGGAGGAAGTTAGATTCAAAAGCTGAGATCCAGCCACATCTCACAGGAGGTTAAGGTGTTTGGACAGGAGGTTCTCATTACCTGTTCAGTAGCTATGTTTGGTAAGGGGGTTGAGGGTCTTAAACACATGAAAGACTTAGCTTGGCTCACTGTTTTTGTTCTGTCTTTCTCTTGACAACAGATTTGCTCCAGGTCTTTCCTTTGTGACATACGTAGGCAGCAAGGAGGAACGACCCAAACTGCAGCAGAACCTCAAAGAGCAATCTCACTTCCATGCGGTCCTGACAACATATGAGGTATGTAATGACTTTGTCACTTGGAAGGAGAGCTCAAGTTTTTTCTTGCCTTTCCATTCCCCTGTACCACCCAGCTCATGCCTTGTCCTCTGTACTTGTGTCGACCTTTCTCAGTGGTTTTCTACTCTGTAACCCATTCCACAAGCTGATCTAGGTTGCTGCAAGTTTTTGTGTCCCTCAGATAATCTACTTTAGCCCCAGCTTTACTGCATAGCTGTATCACACCTTGAGTAAAGAAAACAGACACATGTCCATCCTTAACTAATGCTGAATGGTATCTGCATTGTCTTTGTATGGTGCCTTCCAGACCTTTAACATCTAATAGAAGTGTACACGTGTGATGCTTATTAAGATTCTATTAATTGGGCAATGCAAGAACACTTAGAGTTTGCCTTTTTTGTGCCCTCCTCAGACAAAATTCTCATTCCTGGACTGCAAAACAGTGAGGTTCCTGTTATAATTGATAGAACTTTGGGCCGAATCTAATCATAGCTCTCCTGAGAAGGTCCTGTCCTGTTGTAAATGGAACCAAACCAGAATAGGGTTGTTTCCTTGATTGCTGCTTTGGATTTTGCATGATCTGGTGCTTAATTGTCTGGAGTGGGGAAAAGCCCTTATTTTTCTCTTATGAGTCAGTCCCACTCAGGTATTAGTTCATTTCAGGACTTTGATTTTATTTTAACAATGTCTTAACAAACACAACTACTTGAAATTAGATGAAAAACATCTCTTACTGCTCCTTTTTTTTATTTATTTCCCTTCCGATCTCCTTTTCTCTTTGCCCTTTTGCTTTCTTTCTCTTCACATATTTTAAGGTCTCTTCCTTTTGGGAGCTGTGAGACTTATGCTCACCATTCAGGTCCACTGAATCTTTTTCCATGTTGTGCAAGCAGGAGTGGGTATCAGTGATAACCCTTGTCCTGAATGTGATAAATGGAGGTGCTCACACTGAAGCAAGTCAAAGGCAGCAACCAACTGTATCAAAATATTCACTGAGCTAGGATTTTTTTTGTCTCTCTTGCTTTTGATGATAAAATACTGTGCTTTTTAAGACATTCTCTTGAGCGACCTGATATCTCTCCCTCTGAACCTGAAGTTGGGCAAGAGAAGTCTACGCTTTAGAATACTATCAGGTCATTGTAATGGCTCAGATCAATCCACTGAAGCGTTTGATTGGTTAGAGTGAAAAAGATTGTGATACTGAAGGTGCATGTTATTTCTTAGTGAGTGAGAAAGGTATGAAAAACTTTTACAGAGCTCAAGAGCATTCATGGTGTTTGTAAATTTCCATTAATTCTCTAAAGTTCTACTGCTGGTGTTTTGCTAGATGAGTTAAAATGTAGGATCACAACAGTTTGTGGTTACAATGGCTGTCACGTTACGTTCCTCGGGTGTTAAGTGGCTTCATTCCAGTCTCCCCCATTCCACCATAGTTTGCAAGTAGACAAAAAGATGTTCTGTTTCTTAACTGGTGTATTAAGTCATAAATCACGGTTCATTTCTTTTCATTGCAGATTTGTCTGAAAGATGCGGCGTTTCTAAAGTTGTGAGTCTGGTTTTAATTTTTTAAAATCTAATTCTGCACATCTGACAGTGATTTCTTAAGTGTATGTTTTTATGTGCATGAAATCCCATGCTTATTTCACAAGAGCCAAGGATGTTCTTTGCTTGTGATTAGAGCTTTGGCTTTACCAGCTTTCAGTGAAGAATCTTTAATGTCAGCTAAGATGTAAGTGAACTTCCCCAAAGACAGTTTTCAAGCCAGTTAGCTCAAAATAATACGATGCATAGTGGCCTATAGCAGTACACTAAATACCAGTCTAGAAGACTGAAAATTAGAACAGAGGAGATCTTCAAGAACTTCAGATTATAAAGGTATTAGATGCAAAATTTGCTGAAATTCACCTGCATTATGCTATGGTAATCATGTGCTAATACTGTATCCTGAAGTTTATTGCCTCTTGCCACCAGTCAGAGTGGTGGAGGGGTTCTGGAGCATTATGCTTTCTAGCAAGACTGATTATATAGCTGAAATTCACCCTGTAGGAAGTATTGTCATGGTCCTGCAGGATTTTGCAGAAGCCTGCACTTGAAATGGGAAGGATTTTTTGTATTTTTTAGTAATAGCATGAAAGCCTTGCAATATTGATAAGTGCTGTGACAAATTCTGGGGTCAGCCAGATTATCATGAGTGGCTCAGGATCATTGTAGGAACAGAAACCCAGTGGCCCCCACTGACACAATTTTGGATCTCCCAGAATTAGTCAGGCCTGCTATGGGCAACCTGTTCAGCAAAGCACCCGCCCTTGGCCAGTGCTGGAAACAGCAAGTTGTGCTGGATGAACACATCATGGTAGAAGCCAGGCCTAAGGAAAGGTAGCCGTGGCCATACTGTCCTTACAGTTCCATATCATATACGGCACTGCTACATATGATTCTGTTTATTTTCCAGTTTAGCCTGGGTGTGTAGTATCCAGGGAAAGCAAGTAACTAGCCTTAGTATCACATAAATGTCAACTCCAGTGCAGTTTCCTATTTCCAAGGTTAGCACATAACATCAAAGCCATGTCACTCAAGTTTGGGTTTTTTTTGCCCTCTAGTCTTCCTGAAAAAAAAAGTGGTTGCTAATAATTTGCACATTTGTCCTGTGTAGGAGCACTTGCAGCACTTTGTAAAGGTGGGCCAGAGTTATCAGATATCCCACCGCCACCTCTTCTTACGAACTCACAAATGAGTTGAGCAAGAGCCCTGCTCTAATGTAATGCATGAGACATCAGACTCAGCTGTGCACATGAGCTTCTGCAATGCTCCACACTGCAGTGTCCCCTCTGCAATTCAGTTGCTGAGCCTGTGGAATAAGAATAATGACATTTGACTGTCCTGGCAATGGAGAACCTCTCTTAAATAGCCAAGAGGGGAATGAAGGCAAACAGAAAGGCTGTAGGGAGAATGTAGGTCGCTGTGACTTAAGCCCTTGTATTCTGCTGGGAAGAGAAGCGTATGGGTAAGAAAAGCCGCTTTCCCTTCCCTGCCTACCCATCAGCCAGGCTTGACTGTGTGGAAATCGCTCTGTGATGTAAGAGCTGAAACCCTAGTGATAAGCAGACACAAACACTGAGGGCTGAAAAGATCTGGAGTTTGTATGAAGCCCAGAGGATCTACTAGAGCACCAGTGATTCTGCAGCTTACTTGAGGAGACACTGTATATAGCTGTACAAACCTAGAATAAGTTGAAGCTCCTGTCTTGGATGATGTGCACAAGACTTGTAACCACTCTGCTGTCACTGCCTCCTGATAGCTGATGGGTTTTTGCACAGGTGCCACAGCCTAGTTTGAAGTGTCTCTTTCCAAATCGTAGACCTTCTTGAATGTTTGACTAACTTGTGCTTATGTCATTTTCCCCATAGTAATGGGGAGGGAGAGAGAAACAACAAATTCAAGTGAATTTACTTAGTTTTGATTTCAGAGAAACTCACCCAGGCTATAGTTAAGAAGCTGCTGAAGCTCTTAAATATAGTACTTGTGAATTTCTCCCAGCCCACTTGCGATGTTTGTTTGTTGTTCATGCAGTGGAAGCATCTCAAGTTCAGCCAAGCAGAATCATCACTTATTTCAGTCTTTTTGTACTTACAAGAATTGTCAGCCCCTAACTAAAGATGCTGTTTTGTGTGTGTTTAGCTTTAACTGGGCTGCCTTGGTTGTAGACGAAGCTCACAGACTGAAAAATCAAAGTTCTCTGCTTTACAAGACGCTTTCTGAGGTAAAATAACTCATCTGTCTTCCAGTATGTAAAGATCTTTTCCTCCTTGATACAGTGTACAGATTCACTGTTTGTTCCTCTGAGTATTTATTAAGCTGTGGGCTGCAATCAGTTTCCCTCAGAGTTGGTGAACAGATTCCCATATTTAGTGGCCGGCGAATAAAGGCCGATCTTGTTGGCTTTGCATGGAGATGGGCAGTATTTGGAGCTTATCTCTCATTCTGACTCGTGTTTGGGCTTGACACACTGGAGCAATTTCAGAGAGTTAAAAATGTAAAGCAGCCAGACATAGCGCTGAACCACAGCTATGCTACTGAAGTAGAAGTCTGGCTGACCTAAGACAATATAAAGCAACAAGAGACTACATCCATGGGACCTCAAGTCATGAACTACTGACTTCCATTGTCCTATTTAATGGAGCCACCCTTGTTTATTGAAATGAGTAGATTTGCTCCAGCTTCCAAAGCACCCTGCCAGAGTATGATGAATGCCTGAGTGAAGGCTGCCCTTCTTGTCATGGCAGTGGAACATGGCATTAGGTCTGGGCTGGCATCAGCAACGGTGAACTAACGTATCGTCCATGATGCCTGTATTTCAGGAGCTTTGGTTGTAGTCGCAAAGAAATAGGCATGTTTCACTTTAGGTCTTCTCCTGAAATATTTTCTATTACCAAACTTGAGAGGAGATTGTATTTTTTCAAAGGTAAGCTTATTCCCCAGGTCTCTTGACATGGATTACTGTAAGCAATGTGGACCAGATAACGTTGTTGTCAGAGTTAGCCAGCAAATAGAAATGGAACATAATCTTTTGCAGTTTTATTTCACTGCAACTATCCTATTCCAACAGCATTTTCCAATCATCTGTTGTTACCTAACACTGAGTACACAGGATTGGACCATATAGTGCATGGATCTGAGAATTTTAATGGTGTTGGTTTTGCACTTTGTTCTTATTTTGTTTGCACTGGCTTCCTTGCATTGGTGCCATCCTAATCAGTTTGGGGGAGCTATTTGACTGTTACACCATACCTTATGTTGAGTGGTTTTGGCAGACATTTGCAGCATTCTGCAGGCAGTTCTGTGCCACCTGTCGTCTTTAAGTTAAGCTAAAGAGTGGTGTGGGTGGAGTTGTATATTAAGTAACTTTTCATTCCAGCTATTTTCTCCTAATTAATCTTGTTTTGTTGCTGGTTCTTTCAGTTCTCAGTAGGCTTCAGCCTGCTGCTCACAGGTACTCCAATTCAGAACAGCCTCCAGGAACTGTACTCCTTACTCAGCCTTGTTGAACCTGACATCTTTCCTAGGGAGCAAGCAAAAGAGTTTGTTGACTATTACCAAGTGATTGAAAAGGAGAGTGAGCCAGGTAACTAATAAGTAAGATTGTACTTCAGTCAGAACCAGCTGTTGTTATCTTGACTAGGAGACAGGCATGTTGTGTCCTCTTTATTTGCCACCTTTTAATGCTGACTAGCTTTAAAACAAGGACACTGAAAGTAGTGATTACTTCCCTTAATGTAGCTCTTAAGTATTTCAGGTATGCAGCTATATTTTAGTTTCTCTGTGTGTAAAATTGTGCTTGAATCATTTCACTAATAGATGTAAGGTTCCTTATTTATTTTGAAAATACAGTTAAGAAGTTACTGTACAAATTCCTTACATTTTATGCAGTAATCTCCTATTTTTTTCCCCTGCCTCTGCATAGCCAAAGAACTGCACAATCTTCTGCAGCCATTTTTGCTTCGAAGAGTCAAATCTGAGGTGGCTGCAGAGCTGCCAAAGAAGGTGGAAGTGGTTCTGTACCATGGAATGTCCGCTCTGCAGAGAAAGTACTACAAGGCCATTTTGATGAAAGATCTAGGTAACTGAGGGTTCTGAATCCTATCAGCTAATTTTAAAAACAAAATAAATTCCTTTTGTAAATCTGTGCTCTGTTGTAGTGAAGCAGAAGACACTTTGGCCTGCAGGATATGCATAGAATAAACATGCCAAATTCAGTGCTTTCAGCTGCTTGATTTGTGGTTTTAGCTTGTGACAAAATAAGAGACAAATGGATCTAGAGCTGAGTGTTGTAGTGCCAGGGAGGGTCAGCTTCAGGATTCTGCTTTGGGCCAGCCTGGAATTAAAAATGCTTATCATGAGGTAAGCCTCCCCCTTCCCGTGTTTTTATGTCCAGACAAAAGGGTGGTACAGGAAATTTCGGATACGTGGATCTCTATAAATTTTCCAGTAGTAGCATAGATGGCATAAAGCGTGGATGTAGATACGAGTTTCTTAGGAAACCAGAGAGCCATATAACATGCAGCCACAGAGTGTTACTGTAATAGCTCACTCCTTGTCACTTCGTGTATGAACTGTTACAAAGCATCATGGGGTATGAGAGGGAAAGTATTTGCTTCTCTCTGAATTTCTTTTTTTCCATCTGTGCATACCACATCATCTGGCTTGCCAGTCCTTAAATGTGTTGTAGGGAAAGTAAAACTGGGGGGCTGGGGACCCTTTGTTCTTCTAGTGCTAGCACTTTGCATGAACATCAACTGGCAATCTGAACCTTCTAAAGTCAGTATATGTGCACATATTTTCTTTATCTCTTCAGAAAAATGCAGCCCTTCTTAACTTCCTGGTTGCCCTGGAAATCCTGACTGTGCTGTATTACTTTGTTGTTGTTGCAAAATTCAATGAACAGCACCAAATTTCTTTCACTATTTTTGATGATTTCTAGATCTATAGTTCACTCTTAGAAAAATGACAGTGACCCTTTCCAGGCAATCCAGAAACTTCCAGGGAGTTTAACAAGGCAGAATAGTTTTCTTCAGGGTTTATTTCTAGAGGTTTGTCCAAAAAATGTAAGGAAAATTTTGTTTGGTCCATGAAAACAGATGTATTAGTCTTGCGATGGAAATTCAAATGCAGAAGTGATATGCAGAGAGAGATACTCCAGTGCTGAAGCACTGCAGAGCAGTGTTCTGTACCCTGACATTCCCAGCCATGCCCGTTGATGGAGCATGGGCTTTTCTGCTCAGTTCCTTTTCTGTGCAATTTGTTCCAGATGCATTTGAAAGTGAAACAGGAAGGAAGGTTACACTTCAGAATGTCTTAATTCAGCTTCGAAAGTGTGTTGCCCACCCGTACCTTTTCAATGGTAAGAAAGCGCTGTTCTCCCTCTTGAAGTATAAAAAGGTAAGTTTCTTGATTTACACAGTGGTTTTCTATTATTGCTTGGCAATGTCATGCTTAACAGAAGCAAGTAATATACAATGTTGTGCTTGGATCAGTAGCACCTGTGAGTTTGTGACCAGTTCCAATGTATGACAGCTCATCAACAATGAGGAATAAAGTAGAGGACTCTGTGAAGCCTGAGTTTCTTGCTGCGGCTCTCCGCTTGTGCGTCTTCTCTCACCTAAACAATGAAATCACAGTGCTTTGTGAACTACTGAGGGTGTTCTTTAGAGACAGAGAAGGACCATCACTTCTCAAGCGAGCATCATAGGAGTCTGCTTGGCAGTAGTTGGCAGCGCAGACACTCTGAGGTTGACCACTGAGTTGTTACTTGCATAGTATTAGGTCTGCTTCTGAAACTCCTTTCTGTTCCAGGTGTTGAGCCAGAACCCTTTGAGATTGGAGATCATATTGTTGAAGCCAGTGGCAAGCTGTGCTTGTTGGATAAACTCCTTTCATTCTTGTATGCTGGGTACGTCATGTTGGGGTGAGGAAGATAGAGTAGGGTTGGCATAGGGAGAAGGGATAAACTTGGAAGGTAAACTGCCTTATTAACTATAGATTGAGCAGATATTCATCACAACACGAGCACTGCCCTATTTATTGCACATTACTGACTAACTGAAAGAAGACATTTCAATATAAGGAGCTGCATTAGAGGTGGTAGATTTTTGTAGATCGCCTTTAAATGTTTTTCAAAGCACTTCACTAGCTCTGTCACATGTTCTTATATTTGCCATATTTGGGAACCTGGGAGAATAACCATTTGACACGGTATGCAGCGCATCTGGTCTGACCTTGGATTTCCTGAGAATAGCTTCCAGTGCATCTGTTGAGTTCCTTTGTGCTACCATGTCTGTGCTAGCCCAGGAGGCAGAATGCATAGCAAATGTGACAAAGAAGTTTGATTGGACCAAAGCTGGAACTTCAGCTTTGGGAAGGGCATTTGGAACTCCTCGTGTTGAGCTTTAGTGACTTCAGAACCTGGAACCCAAGGACCTTGGGTATTTCCCTCCATCTCTCAGATGGGAGGCAGATCAAACTGCAGTTTGTATTCTTGTGCAGTCTGTGAAGCAGCATCTCCGCATGACACAAATTCTACCTTATCTCTTAATTGGGCTGTGATTTCCCTTTGACTACTTCCAAAGGACAGAGCTTCAGCAGACCTTGGGAAGTTCTGATGTGGTTATGGAGGTCTTTGTCCTTCTGCTGTATAGCACCATTCCTTGAATGTCTTTGCTATAAGACCAGACCTATGCAAATTCTGGACTTGAAAATGCCTGTGTTCTGCTCTACAGTGAAATCTGATTTTAACAGAGCACTGAGGCCTATAGCTGGGAGGGAGGAGAGTCGATTTCTCACTTATACACAGTTGTAGGCAGAGTTTGATCTTTGAGGGTCATTTGCTGGAGCAGGAAATACTCTGCTGTCACAGGGATGCTGATACTACATTTTCGCAGCATTTAACATGCTTTGTAGTTTGTGATTTGAGAGCAGTCTGGTGTGTCAGGTCATGTGGTGAGGAAGACCTCGTGATGCTAGGTTGAAGCTGAGTATCCTTTTAGACAGGTTCCTTTGGATCCTCACCAGGCTGCATCCAGCCAGCAGCAGAGCTGTGCCAGAGCCTTGTCACATCTCTGTGACGTCAGACTCTGGACATGGCAGCTGGTGATGGCAGATGAGGCTGACTGGTTGCATCTGGATCTGGGGCTGAAAATGTGAGGGAATGGGCTGTGACACTGTGAGGTTTAGTGTATAGAGGTGATGAGGCCTTGCTGTGTAGCAGTGACTGGTTAACCTATTGTAACCCCTCTAACCACTGTGTGAAATGCTGTCCCAGTATGTTGAGGCTCATTGTGTCTCACGTTCTTCTTCCAGTGGCCACCGTGTCTTGCTCTTTTCTCAGATGACTCAACTCCTTGATATCCTGCAAGACTACATGGACTATAGAGGTACGTTCTGCATTCTTTGGTAGCAGAGGGCTTATCCTAATGATCTCAGCTGTATATTGTTCCTCTGATTTTGGTTGATCTGCTTGGGCTGGAGAAGGGACTGTGATGGGGATTTACTGCTTCTTAGTAGATAGAAACCATACTGTTGAAATGGTACTGTGTGTTGGAGGGTATCAAGTTCAGCTCTTTACTGTGCTACAACCAGACTGAAATGAACTGGCTCTTCAATATTGTTCTTCAAAGTAGTTTCAGCTTTGATTCCTCGATAAAATTGAGTTAATAAATGGCAGGTAGCAATGTTTCATATATACTTGTGTTCAGTTGCGTACCCTGAGTCCTGAAGTAATTGAACAGAAGGCAGTAGGCTTGCTCTAGATTGAGTTTGTCCAGCACAAAATGCAAGTTGGGCCACATTCATACCAGGAAATTAATTTTTGACTAAAACAGTTGTTGGCAGTGGGGCCCCAAAACGTCTGCGAGGGCAGGTTGGATCAGACCATTTTTTGGCAAGGTTACCAAAGTGTTCTTGGGACATTCTCTTTTGTTTCAATCCATGTGGCTCCATGCCTACTTAGGATTTCCCATGAAAGAGGCTTTTGTTTGGTGTTTATGGTTTTGGACAACTAATAATGCAGGATAAAGCCAAATGTAGGGCCATATCCCATACTGCTTGCTCACAGGAAAGCACTCATTCAGGGCTGTGGGATTTTGCATAAGGAGGATCCAATGGTAGTTGGCCTGTTTTGTGGGGCCATCAGCCAGCACAACATAGTCTGAAATGGGACTGTGAGCTAACGTTCTTTTATACTTTGGCTCTGAATTTTCCTGTTGTGTTTCCAAGCAGTAAATTAAATGCTGAGTCTCTGCTTCAGACTCAGCTAAATTACCCTTTGCCGACACTCAATCTGGAAGTCAGGGTCACTACTTCTCTTTATACGAGGTTTAACTAGGAAAGAATGAAGAAGTTGAAGGCAATAAAATGAGAATCAAGGCAGGAGGATTTGGTGTAAAAAGATTCAGGACAGCAGTGAGACAATAGAGAATGAGGTAAGAGCATAGACAGAATTTCAGAAACATACATGTTCCTTGTTTGAAAAGGCTACAGCTACGAGCGGCTGGACGGTTCTGTTAGGGGTGAAGAGAGACACCTTGCCATTAAGAACTTTGGTCAACAGCCCGTCTTCATCTTCCTGCTGAGCACCAGAGCAGGTAAGTAAAGAAAGGAGAGACAAACAGCCCATCTTGCCTCTGCAGTCTTCTTTTGCTCTCTCTGGCAAGATTTCAGGGAGCTCTGAATCCTGCAGAGCCTGTTCATGTGGGGGATTTTTGAGGGAGACAAGTCACATCCTGAACTGGGGTCTCTCAGCTAGGACATCTGGTTTCTGTGCTTTCCTTTCGGCAGCTGATGCCAAGATACTTTTCATATTGCAGTCACTTGAGTTACTTTTTTTATTGCAAGTCCCATAATGCCTGTCCCTGTGCCAGGTTGAGCTTAAGGAGTCTCACTAGCATCTTATTTCTGCAAGCACCAAACTTTAGGCGGGAACAGACTTCCTTTCAGTAAGCTGGTGGAATTGCTTCTCAGGTTTGCTGAACATGGGCATGCTCTCTATCTGGCAGACTTAAATGAAAGCCTTTTACTGTCCTGAGAACGGCGAAGAACGCCGTGGGACTGCTATCTGTGCTGCTTCTCCTCTTAGCTCCTCAGGCAGATCTGTGTCTTCTACCTAGTTTCAAACGTCCCTGTCTCTGGATTCAAGCAAGCACAGGGGCAGGCTTGTCTCCAGAGGAGGGATCCCCACTGCGTCAAGTTTGAACTAAGTTTTCCTTTCGGCTTCTGGTCAGACTTTCCTGGATAAGCCTGTCTCCGATGATACTGAGGGGCGTATGTAGAGAGACTGAAGATAAGTGCCAAATGCTAGATGGTAGGAATAAGTGTGTCTCTTCCGACAGTGCCTGAACTCTCCCTGCCCGTGGCAGCCAGACTTATTACTGCACATTGCTAAGTCTGGCCAAAGCATTTTGTATTCAGCTGGAAACGGGTGTTCTAGCAGTATTTCCATCACTGTTACGGGTAGAGTTTTTCAGGTGCATGACTGTCTCCGCTTGCAGGGATGTTCTGATTACTGTGAAGAGATGCTTGGCATGAGCTGGAACGAATGTAAAGCAGCAGGCTACAGTATGTAGACAGTTGGCATTAAAACAATATAATTAACTGTATTTTTTTTTCCTTTTTGTTCCATAAGAGCCCAAACTCTAACCTCAAAACCTTTGTCATATAAATACCTAGGCTCTGGTTATTGAATAGTTGGGCCTGGTTTTTTCCACTGTTTCAGCACTGTAGTTACCTGTTGTTTCTGTGCTTCAGCCAAGTCGTGATTTGGGCAGTCTGTTGTAGCCTCAGTGAAGCCAGTCCTTGCTGGGTTAATCTGCCTGCCAACAGAAGAATATGTCTGTGTTCATCAGCCTTGACAACTGTCCCCTTTGCGTTGGTTCACTTGCATCCTATCTTTTATGACTGCATTGCATAGTACAGCTTGGTTTTGGGCTGCTGCAGAAAGCTGGAAGCTGGAAATGGAAAGTTTACCCATCTTTTTAGAGCCGTGTGAAACTTACATTTGGGGTTGAGAGATGGATTGAATTAGATACAGTTGATCAGATCTTACAGAACCTTGCATAGCATAAATTCTCCAGCTTCTCCCTTATTTTCTGCTGGTGACATATTTTGTGGCCTCCTTCTTTGCTTGTAGGTGGAGTTGGCATGAACCTGACAGCAGCAGATACAGTTATTTTCACCGATAGTGATTTTAACCCACAAAATGATTTGCAAGCAATAGCAAGAGCTCACCGGATTGGGCAGAACAAGTGAGAAATGTTGCTACTTCTGGTTTGGTTGCTGATTCTCTTGGTCTCTCAGTTTTGCTTCCCCTGTTCATAGGCAATGGAGGGTTAAAGTACGATAGATTGAACGTGAAAGAAGGAGAGCAGAGAGGATTTTATGTCTTTGTTTTTCTGTTGCAGCCTCATGTAGTCTTGTCCTTGTCATGTGTCTAGGGTGGGAGCTTTGTTGATTTGGAGGAGGAGAGGGAATCTGGAAGTTTGCCTGCCCTTTTGCATTTCTTCTGTGTCAAGAAGCAATTGTACCAACATTACATTCCTGCTGATTGTTACTGTTGAATTTGTTCTCGCCTTTTTTTCCCTATCAAACGAGTGGTGAGGGGGGAGTGCTCCATGCAAGGAAACAGCTTTAGTGCACCTCAAAAAAAAGAAAATAATAAGGTTTTTCTTAAACTTTTCAAGGCCTGTAAAAATTATCCGCTTGATTGGGCGAGATACAATTGAAGAAATAATCTACCGAAGAGCTGCTTCAAAGCTCCGGCTGACAAATGCCATTGTAGAAGGGGGTCACTTTGCTCTGGGAGCATCCAAGCCTCAGGGAGCAGCGGAGTTACAGGTGAAATAGAGCTATATCCTCAACTTGACTCCAGTAACATCTTTAGAAATGTCCCAGAGAGTTTCTGTATTTACGTCTGATAGGAACCTAGCCAAATAGATGTTCTGGAGGAGATGTGCATTGACACGACAGCTTTTGCATGTCTTAGGAACCAAAATAACATCCCAGGTCCAGACAAGATCTGACGTTTGATGACAGTTTTTACGATTTTGAGGCACATCTACTGTTGAAAAAGGGTGTGTTCTTTCTGGAGAAGAGGGGAAGGCAGAACCTCTCCTAATTTTACTTGTTTATTTTTAATTATAACAGGTCTAAAGTGGAAGCTGACTCATTGTTTCTAGAACTTATTTGTCTTCGGTGCTTTTCTCTCACAAGCAGCGCTGATGATAAGTACTTTGTCAGCTTTTGGTTTCTACTCTGAAACTTGGTCAACCTTTTGTTGACCTCTTGGCAAATGTAGTGTCTCAGGAGTCAGGGCATGATTTATAATTCTGATCTGAAAGCTGATGTTTGTGCTGAAAACTTGGGTTGAAAACCTCAAGCAGAGTGACATTTAGGGGAATATGCCCTCTGTATGTAGCTAAACCTGGGAAAGGTTTGAAATAAGTTAATTCTTTCACCTGCCGCCTCGCCTTCCCGTCCCACCAGCATGTATCAGCAATTACATTTTCCATGGGAGAAGTGGAACTGAGCCCATAGGAAATTCCATGCTGATATTTTTCTCCCCATGGATTTTTGTGGTATTTAAGCTTTTGTTTTAAAGGAGTTGGGGGCAAAAACATCCCTGGTCTTTCTGGCTATGAAGCAAGCTGCTTGAATGCCATCAGTACAATGCTGTTTTGTCGTTTAGCCCTAGAGAAAAATGACTGTTCAAGTCTGGATGAGTTATGATTGAGGGAGATATGTTGTAGGGGCCTGTCCCATCAGGTATTGGGAGAACTGAGCATGTTAAAGCATAGGTGTTTTGACGGGTAACATTAAGGCTTAGATTTCTCCAGTTGTACAGCCTTTGCATTTAATCCTGAGAAGCTCGAGATACTGGGATTGGCGTGGAATTGGGAGATATTAATACTGAACTTTCCCTTCTTTTTGTTAAAGCTGAGCGAAATCCTGAAATTTGGCTTGGATAAATTGCTCTCCTCTGAGGGGAGCACTACACAGGATGTGGAACTAGAAAACATCCTTGGAGAGACAAAAGAAGGGAAGTGGGTAATGGATGTTGTGCAGCCACACAAAGAAGAGAGCAAAGAGGAGGATACAGAGAGTAAGTTAAGAATCTAAATATCTATGAAATATATGACACTTGGGTACTCTTAGAGAAGGCTTCCCAGGAAGGGGTGGCATTTTTCAGGCAACAAGAAGAAAAGTAGACTTGTAATTGAGTGACTTGGATTTCCTTTGTGGCCTATCCACAAACTTTATTTCTGAGCCTTTGTTGGTCTTTTTCTTCTTTTTGTGTCCTTATTACCTATTTGTAAGATATTAGTAACAATACTTGTCCAGTTTGGTGACTGGAGAGCTGAATTCCTTCATGCGCTTCAAATATTTGCTGTTTTTCCCACAGAGAACCATTAACACAGATCTACAGTTTTAGAGTTATAATGGTAACTTAAGGAAAGACTGTGTAGCAGGTGTTTTGTATTTATCTCCAAACAAAAGATTATTGGCTGTGAAAATCACAACTTAAAATGACCTTAAAAAATTCCAAAATGTGACATAAGGAATGCGGAGTCATGGAGTCTAAGTAACTAGAACAAACCTACTCTGTCTTCAGTACTCGACCAAAGCAGGACACAGTCCAAATGTCACACAATCGTGGTTAGTTTTTCATAGCACCGTACTATACGAGAATAAATTCTAAGGCTGCTTTCCCTCTTCTAGTGTGGTGGTGAGAGACTGAGTTTCTGTTTGAGTACGCAGCACTTAAATACATATGTGTGACTGAAGCAGAAATACGGCCCTGCAGGTTAGGTATTATCAGTCTCACAGCAGTTGCCAGCAATGAGTAATTGTTTGCTGAGAGTTAGCAGAGAGTGGTATTTTCTGTTGGTAACTTAAAGTAAGAGCAGTGGTACCACGCTGTGTAATAGTTACTGGGAAGATAGCTGATAAGCAGTAACTTTGGGCTGCCAGTGCTCTGTGCTTTTATTTTGCTTGGGAGCGCAAAAGCAAAAGTTTGCTGTCCCTTTACAAGAGTTGCCTGCAACTAGATAGCAAAGCTGATTGAATTTGCTACTGGCAGAGATGGAGTGACCGAAGAGAACAGTGATGGAGCCACAACTTAAAATAGCTAATTGACCAAAATAGAAAGAAAGATTCTTTGCCAGTGTAAGTAACTTAAATAAAAAGCTTCTGCCTAAGGAAGCAAATCTTGATTCTCTCGTTTCTATGTGATGCTGACACTGGTCATAGAAAAAAAATGATGAGAGTGAACACCTTTTTATGCTGAGGATAGAACACTGTTACAGAGAAGCTAAATTTCCTTTGAGCTTAGTATACATTTTAGACATTAGTGACTTTCAGTTCCTTTTTACACTTTTTAATTATTCTTTTAAAGATCACATGTACGTGTACGAAGGCAAAGATTATTCAAAAGAACCCAGCAGAGAAGACAAGAAAGCATTTGATCAGCTTTTGGATCTTCAGAAAGCCTTGACTGAAGAGACTAGTAAGGAAGGGAGAGCTCTCCGGAACAAAGCAAACGTAAGAGAAAAGACATGACAAGGCACAAGATGCTCTTTCAGTTTTCTCCCTTTACCTACAGCTTGCAGAAGGCATGTTGCAAGATTCGGATGTCAATGTAATAAAGTTGGCTCTTGGATCTGAGGGCTTGACAATTCAGTTCTGATAACAGACCAGAGACATGATGTGCAGGGCAGTCATATAAACTTAGGTCACAAAACTGTCATATCCCAAGTGACAGTTGGGACATGATGATTAAGACCTGTGGACAAGTAGACAAATTGAAAAGGAGTGTAGGATAAGGTGGACACCAGACATAGCTTTTTGGATGAGTGGTTTGTTTCCATTATACTTTCTTTCTCCAGGCCCTTCTCACAGGCCTCCGGGAACAGTCAACCAGGAGGAAGCACTTGTTGAGCGCAGAGGAGCTGGAGGCTAGGAGGAAGAAGCGCCAAGAAGCAGCAGCAAAGAGAGCAAGGCTCATGGAAGAAAAGAAGAAGGCAAAAGCAGAGGCAGAACACAAAAAAAAGTATGGTTTGACTACTTGGAAACCGATGTCTGTTACGCTACACTCAAGAAATGTGTGTCTGATTGATGAAAACAAGTCATGCTCTGTATCCATTCTGGCAGGTGGGGCTGGGGATGAGGGGAGGAGAAGATGACAAAATGGCCACAGGACACCCTCATGAGAGAGTTAACTTTTTACATCAGGATGTTTGTGTGTGTGTGCTCAAACTGTGTAGTGTAGGGATGTGAAGGTGGAAAAATGGCATGAGCCACTAGCAAGGGTTCTTTACCCCTGAATAGATTGTCTGACTTCACATCTAATTTAATTCATAGACACTGGCCTGAATAAGAACCCTATACCTGAACATACAGTGAGCTTTCGGGAGAAGTTTTCTCAAATGTCACAGTTGGCCCTTATCTATTGGTCTGACATCTGTGACTCTCTGGCACGTGTCTTAACTTTCTCCTCCTTGTTTCCTAGATGTTCTTCCTTTCCACAACTCTAAGTAGCTCCTTGCCCTTTGTCATATGCTCGCTTTTTCCATGCCTGCAGTTGGTTTATCACACTGGCACGTGGCTTTTAATATCACAGATAACAACTGTGGTAAACTTTGTGCTGGCCTAAAATAGGGAAGGGGAGCAGAGGAAATGCAGGTCTGGGTCTCCTGCATTTATTGCAATGATTTAAAACCAGGTGTGTGCCCCTCGCCTTGGATTTTTGTTGAACATCATCTTTTTTTGTTTCAGGATGGCTTGGTGGGAGGAAAATCATTACACATCTACCTGCCTTCCTTCAGAGGAAAGTGACTCTGAGGAAGAGTTTGAGGAGGAAGAGGTTGGTCTGAATGTGGATTTAGATTACAAAGATGCAGACCTGAACTGTATCAAGTACGTCATGGGAGATGTCACTCACCCCAAAGCCGAAGAGGAGGATGCCATCATTGTCCACTGCCTAGGTAGGACTTACAACAACAGGAATGTTGTTGGGTGAGGTGGACAAGGGGGCTGAATTGTCCCTACTAGCCCAATAGTTTCTAATTCCCATCCAGACTGAAATAATTTGGATTTGATTCTGACTTAATCTGCAGTGGTGCAGAGGCAGTACAGCCTCCACTCCACCAGGTATAACCCACACAAGTATTACATATATAGGTCTTTTCATGCCTTCTCTGGATTTATGGGTAAGTCTCTTGAAAGATGCCCGTATGGCTTGCAATTTTATATCTGTGGCCAAGAAAGGACAGTTCCTCCTGAGAGCAGGGCCTTTTGTTCATCCTATGGAAGCTGCAGGGATTGAACTGAGATATTAAAAATCATTTCCCTTTTACAGTCAGCAGAGAGAGACAGGCACTTCCAGAAGCTGAGGTCAGAGTTTCTCTCAGTGCTCATCTCTCAACACTGATGGAACAGAGGCTCTAGGCTAGTCTTCTAATTTAAGGACCTCTGTTAAGGCACTAAAGCTGGGGGAGAGAAATTCACATTACAGAGTTCCTCCTGACTCCATATTGGAGCTGCTTTTTCACCAGGACTGTAGCAGAACATTATGATCTGCTTTAGCCTATGTTGAACTCAGTACCAAACCTCATGTTTAAAGTGGAAATGCCAAGTAAAAATGAAAGCCCACAAATAACAAACGTCTAGTTGTGAGAAGCCCAAGGCACCAATCTGGAGACATAGTAGGTGCATGCTGTATGCGCCTATATGCGTGTATGTGAGGATATTGACATGTTTACATGCTCAGTGCCATGGTTAGTACTTGTTTGAGCATCCTTAGTGGACAGTAAGAAGGAATTCTTCCCACAGAGTATTTCAGGGAACTGTGACAAGTTTGTTTTTCTCAAGGGCTGAGGTTTATCCTCTAGGATGGTCCCTTGAGTACTGGTTGGCTTCAGTTTGTGTGTGGTTCCCATATCTGTTTTTTATAATCATTCGTTGCATTTGTACAAAGTAGGTCCCTTTCATGCGGGGGTGGTCTTCAACCTCACTTTCTAAAAGGAGTCTAACTTGTCATTTCATTCTAGATGACTCCGGCCGCTGGGGAAGGGGTGGTTTATTTACAGCTCTGGAGGCTCGTTCTGATCAGCCAAGAAAAATATATGAGATGGCAGGAAAGATGAAAGGTAAGAGATTAAAACATGACCTTAGGCCAAGATACTTGAAAGAGCTTAAATCCCACTGATGTTGCAGGAGTGAAGTGCCTGGATACCTTGATACTCATTTTTTTTCCTCTTTCTCTAGGTATGTGCATCCCTGGCTCTGACAGCAGTAATATAGCGAGGGCTTTGACTCGAGTTGTTTGGGTGCGAGAACTCGGCATAGGCGTTGGTCATTCCGATTTCGGGGTGGGTAATGTCTATCTTGCTTCCCTGGGAAAAGGGACTGACTATTGAAACCATTGTGAGGAGATAAAGAAAGGCAAGGAGAATAATACAGAATGTGACGGTGAAATCACACATTGACTCACCACTGATGCTTTAGCACTGATTTTTTTTGTTCTTGTTGTGTTCTTGTTTTGTGGACAGACCTGGAGTTAGGAGGAACCCTGTTGTTTCCCATTGATGATAAAAAATCCAGGAAAAACGGACAAGACTTGGTGAGAGTTAGAAGATCCCTTTTGTGTTGTTCTGTTCACGTGTTTTTGAAGCTGTGTGAAATGAACGTTATGTCTTTTTCCCAATAGTAATGGCACTGAATACTGAACATGGCTAAGATGCAGTTAAACATTACAGAAAAGGAGATCTTTTTCGCATTTATTAAAGCTAATAGTTAGTAATGCAGTTTTCCAGCAGCTGTCACTGTATACAGCACTAAGCAACACAGACTCCATTTCATGTTTTTGTGTGTTTTCTCCTTAGTTGGCCTTGATTGTAGCGCAGCACCGGGATCGGTCCAACAACTTGTCTGGCATTAAGCTGTCTGCTTTGGAAAAGGGCCTGAAGAAGATTTATTTAGCAGCCAAGAAAAGGAACGGTAAGTGTTTGTGCAGAAGAACCAGTGAATCTTGATGTGTGATTTCACCTAAAGATGATGACCGGTTTCCACCTCTCCTGTAGTGTTTTTTCTGTAGTGAAGTAGGAGTGAGATCTCCACGGCGGATATATTTTGTTCCAAAATATTTCTTCTGTTCTTGTTGGGTAGCTTGAAGTTCTTAACTAGATTGCTTTCTATATGTATATCTTGTCCTAAAGCGTGTGCGTTCTCTCTTGCCTCCTTCTCAGCAACAGTGCATCTTCCACGTATCGGGTATGCAACAAAAGGTTTCAACTGGTATGGCACCGAGCGGCTCATCCGAAAGTATTTGGCAACACGGGGTATCCCTACTCTTATGTATCCTTTTGGAGTACGTCTTACTTTGTTCACAATCTAATATTGAAATGATCCCCTAAATATCTTGGTGAACGCAGAGCAAGGAAGCAAGGCAAGGCACAGGTGCCACAGTCCAGCTAAAAACTTGGTTTCTCTGACTTTGCTGTCATCCAGCTACTCATTCCACAGTGAGGATTTACCATTTCAGTTGATAGTGACAGATTAGTGTGATTCAGTGTGCCTGCTGGAATTTGTTAGAACTAGGTGCTAGTCTTCTGCTGACAGCCATCAGCTTACCTGCATACGTCACGTCTGTGGGTGAGATGACTGGAATTCCAGAATAACGGAAGTGACTCAGAAAGCAGCAAAAGTGAGAAAGCGAAAAAACATTATAACGTTCCACGCAAGTGATAACCTGCTTCCTTAGCTGAACATGGTGGAGTTGGTGTGTGCTAGGACAGGCTCTCCTAACAAAACGGCTCACTGCTTTCACCTTCGAGGAAAGGAGACAGAGGTTTACAAAGAGGCTCTGTTTTGTCACTTCTCCAGGAAGACACACATTTGCTATACTGCCGCTGTCAGCAATTCCGTGAAACTGAAAACCTGAAACAAAGGCAGTAGTATTCAGAGCATTCTGCCTCCTTCCTTAGTGAGTCTCTTAGTGGACATGTTGCCTGGCACTCCTTGACACTTGACAGCATTTCCTTGACACATCTTATTAGATACTACTTCCCTAGGAACAAAGGCTCTTCTGCTTCACAGCCGTATTCATCCTCAGTGACAGTCCCAAAGCCATGAAGATGTAGTAATTTCTTTGAAAAACATGCGCAAAATAAGCCAAGGATCATTTCAACATCGCGCAGACAGTCTGTGTGCATCCACTTCAGAAACACGGTTTACACAGCTGTTATTCGCTCCTGTATCTCTCTGCCTTTATGGGCCAGATCATCTACGTATTGTCAGTGGCTCTGGAGAGGAATGAGACTGCTTTCAGTGTTCAAAAAGTCTTTGGATAAGGATGTTCGCTCAATCACAGATCTGCTTTGGAGATGGAAAATTAAACTTTCGCTGATGGTCAGTTGTTATCCCTTACATTAAGTTATTGCTAGGGCTTGGAATACAGTATTGTTTGGTTATATTTTTTCCTCCTCTTCAAATTTCATCCATCGTCTTGCTATACCTGTTTTCAGTCAGCTTTTTAGTGGTTACCTGCCGGCTACATGCCCTCACAGACCTCCCAGTGGAAAGGAGGGTGTCTGCATTAACAACACTGCATGACAACCACATAATATAAACTGTTTATACTGCTCCAGTTCCCCAGAAGTCTATTTGAATCCCATTCGTTCAAATATAAAATTTAGCCACATAATCACCTGCTTACAATCAAGCAAAATCCTGACCAGTATTCTTGGCAAAGGTGTGCAAGGCTGCGCAGATTTGAGACTGGCTTTAATAAGTGACACCTTTCCTTCTCCCACAACTGCTTTTTTCATTACACAGTTCTTCATTGCAGCTCTTGGGCAAAACCAGTTTCTTACTGCTGTCCCAAAAGCTGTGTGAAATGTTCCATGACCCTTTGATTCACTTTAAGAAATCTTAGTGCAGAGCTTTTGATGTTGGCTTTACTCTGTTGCAACAGAACTTTCCTGTTTTGGTTTGGTTTGGGTTTTTTTCTGCCTTGTTGGCACTGTTGGCTTTAGCATATTTTTTAGGGTTTTTTCAGTACAACCAGGCAATAGTAGCTTTCCTAATAAGTGTTTTGACCAGAGAGACTGTGAGGTGCCAAACTTAATTCAATTTAAAGTTCAGCTTTGAGTAGAAAATTGCCCCACAAGCAGTGGAAAGTATGGCTTTAAATATCTAATTGCCAACACACATCTTGTTGGCTGCATTTACACTGTCTGTGTAGCACCATCTGGTTAATAATTTCAGGCCTGATGCTGACATGGCTCATGGTGCTGACTGGTGTGCTCCACAGTAGAAGAAGCCTTCCTGAGTTGGATACTCTTGTCATTCACTTTTAGCTCTACCACAAAAACCCCGAGTGAGTCGCTATCTCCTTTGACCCTGTGGAAGATTAGGTAAGCTAGTGCTGTATTGCACCTCTGTGGGTCAGCCCTTTCTTGCAGCTGCTCACAAGAACAGCCCCTGTGTATTTGGCAAAGGGCTTGCAGGATCAGAATCTGGCTCTGATGGCTTTCTGGGGTGAAAGGTGGTGAGTAGATGTAGGTTATTTTACCTTGTTTTCCCCTAGTCATGCGAACTGGCGCTCTTCCAGCAGGCCGGCTGGTGGCACTGTTAATCAGCTGCAGCAGCACATGTTGCTCTTCAGCCTCCTTTCAGAGAGCAGGGCTCTGATCTCCAGCTTGGAAAAAAGGCTCCCTCCTTGCCAGGATTAAAACACCAATTATGCTTTTCTCTTTGCCAGCTTGACAGAACACGTAATTTCAGTCTGCAGAGTAAAGGCTCTGTTCCTCCCCCTATTCTGTTCCCGTATATTTATTGCCCTCCTTTAAAAGGTTTCATTCCCAAGTGTTCCAGTGTGTGCATTCTTGTTCTTCAGCTTCACACACACCTGTGGCCAAATCCCAGCCCACCTACAGGGTCTCTGGCCACCATGCAGTTACACATGGCCAGGATTTGTCCTGTGGCTGAATTCACCCACAATGGGTTTTAAGTACTGCAGCTGCCACCACTATGGCCAGGTATTCCTATTTGTGGCCTCATGCTTTCTTATGTTTCTACAAGAAGGTGGGGTTCTGCCTCTGTCCTGTGCCCACCACCCTGATATAATTCTGACTAGAGTTATACCCTACTTACCGCTAAGATAAGGTCTACAGGGGGCTGCAAGTTTCCAGGCACACAAAAAGGAAAGGTCATGGTATGCAAGAGATTCTACCCCTCTGACTTGGGGGCAAGTCAGACAAAAGATGTTCTCTTCCCCTCCTCTAGTCCTCTAGGCCCATACACATGAAATCAACCTTACTTTTTCCCCTTTCAATTGACTTAGGAAATGCTTTTGGGGTGTGGTGGTTTTGTTGGTTGGTTTGTGGCTTGTTTTTTTTTCTTTTTAAAACAGTATTCTTTAAATCTGCTGAACCCAAAGAAAAGTCCTATTTACTTTGACATGGAAGTGAGATTTCAACTGAATCCTGAACTAGGTTTTGCAGAATCTCAGCCAAGTGAAGTTTTTCTCGTGTTTGCTACTTGCCACCGTTTCTCTTTATTTGGGCAGAAATCATGTATTTTGGACAATTAATTCCACAAAGGGCTTAGTAGCTTTTATCCAAGTTGCTATGCAAAATAAATGTGTCATGCTGTTTCTTCAGCTGTGCTGTACTACGCATTTTCCCTTTCTAAATAGCAACCACTCCAAAAGGGAAGGAAGGTGTTCTTTTGTAGTCACGTCCCTCTGGCCTCTCTCTTCCTCTGATCAAGATTTTCTGCAGCATAAGAGCTGAAATGTGGCTCCTTGTGCATATCTGTCAGAGCACGTTTACTTAAATTTTAGATGTATGCTGCTAGATTGAGGTCAGCGGCACAGAGCAAGATCATGCACAGTTCAGATCGGCTGTACAAGCAGTTTCATCAGATAGGACCTCTGAAGTGGCATCTAGTCTCAGTGAAAAACTTTCCACCCCACGCTGGAGGCTTCAGCTGATGCCATGTAAGAGTGAGCAGTAATTCAGAGTGACATTTATACTTGTGCTGGCTCAGCTCATGCTTGTGTTTCTTACTTGACATGGCGCTGCCTCTGATTCTCAAGGCACTGCGCAGACAAATCCTGTCTTTGGTGAGGAATCTCTATGGCCCGTAACTTAAGAATGATCTTTTTTATCCTGCTCGGGAAACAGTAACAAAATTGAGAAACCAGTCAGATTTTGTGGACGTGTGTAGATTTGTGATTTTGTCACTGAGTTTTGTCACAGACAAAAATTACCTGGATGTCTTACTATGTGTTGGGGAAGGTGGAGTCTGGATTTTGGGGAAAGAAAGAGGAAGACTGGTTTCCAAGGAGATGGAGAAAATCTACAGCAAATTCAAGCTCAGTATCTTAACAATAATATTTTATGTATGTGTCCCCAAATAAGGTAATCTAGCCCATGAAAATGATCAGTAGAAAAATATAAGGATAAGTAGATGGACTTATTTAAAAACAAGTTAATCCAATGACCCTGGGGGAAAACCAAAAGGAAACCTTTGAGCAAAGGGATGATTTAAAAGTGTAACCTACATGTCAGGTTGTGTGAAAACTCCAAATGCTTTACAATAGACAATACTAGAAGAGAGCGCGTAGAGGTTTATTAGCTCATTTGATGGGAGAGCAGGCTGGTCATGCACTGCGATTAGCAAATCCAAATGTAAACCAGAATGATTCAAAACGCTAATAGATTTGGTATAAGAAGGGATAATGTCCACGTTCAGGAAAATGTGCCTCTTCTAGTAGATCCAAGGTCACTTGCGTGGAACAAGTGACCAAAAATACATCTCTTCTTGGTCTTCTGTCCAACTCATGCTTTTCGGAGAGCCTGAAAGAATGCAGTAGCAGGATGAGTAGAATTACAGATGAGACTTTCCTCTAAAATATCAGATCTCTGTATCATTTTGAATTCCCTGCATGAATAAGTCAGTGTGTGTATTTTCATACCGGACTCTGCCATCCACCCATCTTGGCCTTGGTCAGATGGTATTACATTTGTGAGAAGACACCTAGAACTTTCTGAAAAATATGATGAGGACAAAAACTGTCTGGATCCTCATGTTTCAACCAGAAAGAGAATGTTCTGCTTGCACTTTCCAGCATTTTCTTCACTTCCGAGCATTATCTTCAAAGTTATGGATGGAAACAGTTCCCCTCAAGGAAGTACATGATATGAGAATGTTAGTTGTGTTTCTATTGGAAAAACAAACCAAAGGAGTGTTAAGGGAATTCAAAAACTGCTGCTTGCAAGACCTGAAAAAGTCTCTGGTTTTTGCTGCCTTGAGCAGAAAATAATTATTTTATTTTATTCATGTATTGATTGGAATAAGCCTTCCTCTGATACAGTGAACTTGGGGCTACAACACTGGCATTCACATGAACAAGATTTTTTTTTTTTCCAAATAGGAGCAGGGAGACACATTAGTGGCAAATCAAAGGTATTTATGATCCCATGCAAGTCCACTGCAGAAGGGGATGAAGAATCTGAGATCATATCCCTTTTCTGTGTGCCACATCGTGAAGCAGGCCAACTTTGGGCCTGGCTTCCTACCTCTTCATCTGCTTCTTCATCTGCCTATCTGTGTGTGCTTCTAAGAGGATGCCATAAAGCAGTGCCGGTCCATGTACTTGTCTACTTGTAGGTTCTTCCTAAAATATCTGGCCGCGATGCCAGAAGGAACGGGAAAAGATTAGGACAGGAGGGAGCTGAACAGTGAGGGTGTCTTCCATTACATGCAGACAGAGCACGCTCTGGACCAGAGACCATCTTTGTTAGACGTGGACATACTGGAGTGAGTCCGGCATAGGTCTGCTAAAACTACTTGGAGATTGGAGCATCTGATGTAGCAGGAGGGGCTGGGAGAGCTGGGATTTTTTTAGCCTTGAGAAGAGAAGTTTCAGAGGGTAATCAATGTGTGTAAACGTGTATTGATGTGTGAATAAATACCTGATGGAAGCAAGTTAAAAAAAAATAATGGTGGCAGGCTCTTCTTAGTGGTATCCGGTGAAAGGAAAAGAGGGAACAGACGCAAACTGAAATATATGAAATACCATCTAAACATAAGAAAAAAAAAAACCCACCGTTTTTAGCATGAGGATGTTCAAACACATGATCAGGTTGCAGAGGGAACAAGAGGGATTCTCTGTCGGTGGAGATGCTCGAAACCTGGCTTGGCACAGGCCCGAGCAGCCTTCTCTAGGCGACCCCGTTCCGAGTGAGGAGCTTGGGCCTCCAGAAGTCCGTTCCAACTTCATCCTTGCTCCTTGCACCGAGCCTCTCCCCTGCGCTGGCTGCCTGGCCGGCGTGAGCTCCAGCCCGTTGCCTTGTGCCACCTCTCCCCACCTCTGAGTGGGGAAGAAGCCGGCCCCGTTGCCGTCAGTGGAGCAGGCGGCGAGGCCGAGAGGCAGGCCTGCAGCAGGCTGGTGGAGGCTTTCCAGGGCAGGGCCCGTGGCCTGGAATGCCGGCGGAGCACTCGCGCCGTGGGCAAGCTGAGACACGTGTTGATGCATAATAGACGATGGAGCCTATCACTTGATATCGGCCTCTCCCCCGTCAGCCGCGGGGCGCTGGGCGAGCGTCCACGCCGCGTGAAGCAGGAGAGAAGGCGATTGCCAAATCGGAGCGATACGGAAACGTTTCTCCCCATTCCGGGTTGTCTGTTCCATGGTGAAGTCACCCCGTGCTGTACGGGTGTCGAGCAGGGGGGCAAGCACCACACAGTAAAACCGTTGGTCTTATTTTGGAAAAAGGGAGTGAGGGGAAGTTGCTGGGGAAGGTGTAAAAGATGCGACCTATAGCAGCCACAATACGGCAAGACAGAAACTGGCTGGTAGGAATAACTTCAGCATCTTCTGCATGCCTTCCCTTGGGAGACGGGATCGTGCTGGAGTAGTTCAAAGCGCGGGGCTGGGATCTAGGAGGTCTAGATATCTTTTTTCATGCGTTCCCAGCTCCTGGTTCATTGTACCACCCGAAAACTTAACAACCCAGAGGTGAAATGGGAAAGGAGCAACATCTGAATACAGAAAAGGTGACTTGCACAGCACGCGGAAAACTCTGCCCGTTTCCTCCCCAGCTGCCCAGAGCAGGCAGTGTAAGGAATTTGGAGCCCAAGGCAGGCTCTGGGCAGCCTCTTAGCGGCTGAGGGCAAACCAGGCCCTTCTCCCTGGGGGGCAAGGAGGTCCTTCCTCATTGCAGACCTCTTGTGACCGGGGGCAAAGTGCGCTGCAGCTGCAGGCTATGGGTGGAGGAGCAGACGGAGCAGTCCCGAAGGCTGCAGGGCCCGGCAATAGTTTTGGCCTTGGAGAACACCCACGGACACGGTGGTCCTGGGTGGGCCAGCTTGAAGGGACTGGTCTTTCTGCCGGAGGAGAGAGAGAGCGACGGCATTAAGGACAGGTGAGGGGCCAGGCTGGGCGGTGGAGAGCTGTAGGAAGGTCTCAGCCTTGGAGGGGCTGTGGGGGCTCGGGAGGTGGGCACCCGGGAGCAGGGAGGGGGGCGACGGGCAGGCT
>VXAK01010322.1:102288-128066 GCA_013399435.1 Arenaria interpres | reverse complement strand
CCCGCACCCTCCGCCCGCCGCTTTCCGGGGCGGCTGGGGGCCGGTTCCCGGGGCTGGGCGGCCGCCGGGCCTCCCTTCTGCCGGGCCAGCCTCGGCGCTGCCCGCGGTGAGGCTGCTGGGGCGGCGGGTCCCGGCTCCGGTGCCACGGGCGGGGGGGAGATTCTCCGCTTCCCGGGGTTAAAAAAAAACAAACCAACCTTAAATGCCGTCTGTGGGTGGGCAGCGGTTCCTCCGGTAAGGTAAGCCTCGTCTCTGAAGGGACCCGGAGGCTGTTAACGCCCCAGCACGGGCGAACCCACGCCGGTGCGAAGGCTCCGGTGGTGCCTCGCCTGCCCAGGGCGGGTGAGAGAAGCCGCTTCGTGCCCGGGCTCGTCCCGCCGGGCAGCGCGGGGGTCACCGCCGGGGAGACGGAGGGAGGACACGGCCGCCCCGCTCTGCTTAGAAGCTGGCGTGGTCGCCAGAGCGACGCCCGAAGCCCCAGGCTCGCAGGGCTGAAAGGTTCTTTTCCCGTTCAGCAAGTTACGGTGTGGGGGAAGGAAGCTCCAGCTGGCATGGCCGGAGATAAACCTGCTCCAGCGGCAGCCAGAGAGAGGAGAGTCTCCTCCTGTGCCCTGGGATGATGGGCACCTGGGATGATGGGCACCTGCACGCTTCTGAGGGTGCCCAACAGGGGGCAAAGCTATTGCGTTAGCCCTTCAGCTTCAGCCGTGGCAGGCTTTGGCCGAGCCGCTGCAAAACGGCACGGTGTTCTTATTTAGAAGACCGTCGAGGTTGTAAACCGGCTCTCCCACGGCAAGGGCTGAACTCTGACTGCAGGGTCTCTGGAAGCATAAATGACTTGCTGGCAGGGTTTGGGTCTGGGGAGGCAGACTTAGCGATTCTGCGGCTGTTTGAAGCAGTGGGGGGTTTTGGCGCTGAGTTTGTCAATAGTGACTTGCCCACAAGCCCCTCTGCAGCTATAAAGAGTTAAGAAATGAAGTCATACTGGCTGGAAGAGCAAATTAGGATGTTGTGGAGTATATTCCGTGATATCATTCCCTGTGAGCCTGTTACCGGGCCATCCTGACTCTGAGGAGAAGAGTTACAGAGAAGAGAGCTTCAGCAATGCTTTGCCATCTTTGAAGAGCATCATTTTGACCGTGCTTGGCTCTTTTCCTCCTCTGGGGTTTGGCTGTACAGCTTGGCACATCTATGGGGCCAGTGTCAGCTCTGTGATCATTTCACGTGTTAATTTTGAAAAATAAACAGTGAATAGAGTCATAACAGAAAGCCTGCCTTAAGAGCGCTTCATATGAGTTGAAATTTTGGAAGGATTCCAGCCTCCATCAGAACCACCCAGGCAAGTACCCAACTGCCTGTGGTCACTGGGCAGCAGCTCCTTGTGGCTGCTACTGGCCTTCTGGTTTTGGTTAGTGTGGCAGTGGTTTTGGTGGTCCTTGTCTTAGAGATATGTGCACCTAGGGAGGGCTTACTGCTGCTGGGAGACAGAGAGAGTGTACTAGGAAAATGCTGCTAAGATGACTGCAGTTGTCCTAGCAAAACTTGATGTCATATTGTTGTGGTAGCCTGCCCTCCTTCCAACACCAGCTCTGACAACCAAAGTGAAGAATGGTATCAGAAATGTGGCTTTACTGCTGTAGGACCCATTGTGCTGTGTAGGGACCTCAGAGGTGGACCCGGGTGGAGGACTGCAATCTCCAGTTCTGCTGCTGGGAAACAGAGCTGTGTCGCTCCGTATCTGGTACCATCACTGGGGAATTTGGTGGAAGGAGAAAATGAACCCTTGTGAAAACTATCTTAGGACTTCTTTTAATTTCTCATTAAACTTTACTTCAGAATTACCTGATTTGGGTCGAATGAAAAAACAATGGTTATTTCCTCAGGGGTCAACACCCTTGCCCTTTCTCCTTGTGAGGTCAGAACGACATTGCCTTTGTACGGTGTTGAGCAGGAGGAGGGAGGTGGAGGGAGACTGTGGAGTCCCACTGTGTTGTGTACTGGGGATTTCATCAGGGTCTGTAGACTTCTTTTTCATTTTAAATTCAAATAGAAAATGCAGGAAGACATGCAGTATCCAAAAGGAGGGGGTGCACTTTCAGCAGAGAAACACCTTTCGTAGTTTATAGCCTTTGTTGCTGTCTCGGTATCTAAGTGCTATGGCTAAAAGTCAACTTTGAAAACAAGGTACGGGTACCACCTGCTTGGATAGGCAGAGCCTGAGGAGTCTTGCAGGAGTCTTTCCCCTCTTTGTTTCAGCAAGGCTGTAGAGCTTTAAATGCCTGTATGGAAAGCTGTGTTCCTCAGCACAGTCCCAGGTGCTCTAGAATCACAAGGGTGAGGCCACAATACCTTCTACTGTGTTGCGTGGCTTCAGAGGTTCAGTTGAAGGTCTGGTGACACAGGAGAGAGGTGTGAGCGAGGAAGCAGAGCCTTTCACGGGTCTGATGGGATGGCAGCCGAGGTATAAATTGCGTGATAGGCTTGAAAGCTGGTTGTGCTTCAAAAACTTGGGACAACGCGGGTTCTTGGGGTGGGCAAAAGACATCCTTCAGGGAGGTACTTCACCGATGGGTCCCACGCGGGGAACTTCCCATCTTCCAGCTGTGTGGCAGGGAGGCAAAGGGCTGGGGCTTTCCACTTGGAAACACCGCTTGGCTGGGCAGTGGTTTTGGCTGGGCGTTTCTGGTGTCAATTGAAACAGCCTCGCTGTGTTTTCAGACCTGTGTTGTTGCATGTTCTGATTAAACATACGGGTGGATTGCTTCCAGTAAACCAAGTGACTTCTTTTTTGACATATCCGTGTCACGGACTAATGGTTTTCAGCCTAGGGGCTGGAAATTCCCGGGGGGGGTCTATGAAGAAGCCTCTGAGAAGTAAGAGAAAAGAGGACCTATTGCTACAGGGCTTGAATTTGCTGACTACAAAACATTTTTTTAGGATGAGGGGGTCGCAAATCAAGACCTACCGCTGTAGAGTAAAAGTCCTGGTCTCTATGTGTATTCGAGGCCAAAAGGAACCTTATTTAATAACATGCAAAAGTAAATAGAAGGCTTTTGGAAAAGCTGTCTTTCCCAAAGCTTGTTGGCTGTTAAAACTGAAAGCCTTGGCTCTGTGCGGAGGAGAGCATGGGTGAGCTTCTGTGCTTACAGATCAAATTGCTGATGCGGGGCCGGCTCAGGAAGTTCAAAAGCAAAAGGTTCCTGTGGCATTGCTCATAGGTCTTACTATATATGCAGTTGAATATGGCAAGTTGCACAACTTCTCGTTTTACTGAGGTGAATAATAGGAACACGCCGCAGCCGTACCATGCAGCCGAGTTAATGCCAGAGTTGGAAGGCTTCCTTGCTGCCTATTAGCCGTCTTCTAATTATTTTCGCTCTAGAACCCTAATGCGATCCCATAGCTTAGTTCTTGGGGTTCTGCGTGTTTAATTTGTAAAGCTCTCCATTTCGCTAAACGTAGGGGAAAAAAAAAAATAATAATATAGATTTCTCGGCAGGATAGCTCGTGGGCACCCGTTGCCCTCTGGCCAGCTGGTGCTGTTTCACAAGCCAGGCCGACGGCGTACGGAGCCGAATGTGCGCATCCTCGCGGACAGTCGTGGCTGCTTGTGCTCCAGATGGCACTTCCAAATATATGTAACTTATGAGCTGACTGGTAAATCAACTCTTAATTGATTGCAAGCTTTAAACAGAGTAAGACTGAAACTGTACAGACAAGGATTTCAAAGCCGAGCTGCTTTGGAGTTATTTGCCTCAACTTCACAGGGGAAAATCCATCGGGAAAGCATAGGATGTAAAAGAGCGCTCTTGTTTGCGTCTGCCCTCTTTGATTTAAAGATGTAACTTGCTCTTTTAAATTTCCCTTGGGCTGGGAGCCAAACTGCGCTCCCTTGAAGACGATCACAAAGCGAACTTCATTGGAAATGGGATTGGGCTCCCAGCATGGAAAATAGCGATTCAAAAGAACTCTTTTTGGAGATTTACGAGCATATGAAAAGAGGGAGTTACAATGAGTTGTGTAGCTGCGCAGAAACTGTAATTACAGTGATCTCTGTGGTATTCAGGGGTAACTAAATTTCTTCGCTGCCATGCAGGGTTTGGCCATCCCTGCCAGAATAGGGTCCCAAAATTTCCTTTGGGGCATCTGTAGCGTTGTTTCCCACCTAGTACTCGGCACCCTTCTGTCATGGGCGAGCAAGAGAGGCAAAGTGAGAGTGCTGGTCCTGCTGGGAGCAAAGTGCTTGGTGCGTAGGGTTGCACAGTTGTCGTGGTTGGAGCGGAGGAGGCGTTACCATCTCTCCTCTAGCTGGTGGCTTGCGCTGCTCTTCACCCTGCTGTTGGTTTTGCTGTTTGGGGCTGCGCTGTGAACTAGGTTACGGAAAGGATCCGAGACAAAAGTGCGGCGAGGGGGAGAAAAAGGGGGTTTTTGTTGTTGTTTTGTTTGCTCGCTGAGAATTGTGTTGACACAACCAAGAGTGGTGAACCGTGGTGTGGAGGTGGAAGCTACTTACGCTGGCTTTCTTGTCAGTGCCAAAATATAGTGCGACTGTACCCTTGGGCTGTAGGAGCTTTCTTTCACATAGGGCTAGAAGCTCTGCAAACAGACCGTGCCTTCAGTGGCATCCTGCAAGATGTAATGATCTATTGTGAAGCCGTTTCACTTGGCTAAATTGGGCTCTCAATTCACACTTGTTTGTGGAGGGATGAGGCCCCAAACGATGGGGCTGCTGCTTTATGCGGCACAGTAAGAATAATAGAATAGTTTGGGTTGGAAGGAGGGATCTCTAAAGGTGACCTGGTCCAACCTTCCCTGCAGCGAGCAGGGACATCTTCAACTGGAGCCGGTTGCTCAGAGCCCCATCCAACCTGACCTTGAATATGTCCAGGGATGGACGGAGCATCTACCACCTCACTGGCCAACCTATTTCAGTGTTTCACCACCCTCACTGTAAAAGATGTTCTTCATTATAGCTAGTCAAAATCTTCCCTCTCTTGGTTTAAAGCCATTACCCCTTGTCCTATTGCAACAGGCCTTGCTGAAAAGTCCCTCCCCATTTTTCCTGTAGGCCCTCTTTAAGTACTGAAAGGCCACAATAAGGTCTTCCCAGACCCTCCTGTCTTCTCCAGGCTGAACCACCCCAAACTAAGTTGTCCTTGCCCAGAGGTGTAGGGTAAGAATCATCATTAATTGTGATTTATTAGTGGAGGCATTTGAAGACTGATCTTAGTTTGGATATGGTTGTGCTATGTAAGATACACGTACAGCTTGTCTTCTCCACATTTGCTCAGGCTCTAGTGGTGGGCACTGTTGGGGTGGCAGCTAATCCAGGGTTGGCTTCTGTCTATGTCACTGAAAGAGCTCCAACCCAGAGATGTAGTTCAGTGTGTTAGTTGCCTTTCAGTCCCCTCCCTACTTCTTCCCCAGTAGTTCCAGAAGCTGGGGAAGGCTGCTGCCCTTCCTATTGTAAAATAGACCAGGAGGTAGGTGACCTGCTTGGCTTGGCTATGAGGAGTGCGTGTTTGGACTGTGCTCCTCCCTCCTTGATTTCTTCATTTCATCCTGCTCAGACTGGGAGTGGTGTCTAGCTAGCAGGCCTGGCTACCCTTTGTTGGCCAAATCTAGGAAGCTTTGTGGACCATCAGCCTGGGTTGGGCACTCCAGGCAGCCAGTGGGGCTTCTGCTTTTTCCAGCTGAAGTTCAGCAGCCCTGTAACTACCTTGGCAGGAAGATCTATTGAGCCACCACTGTGTCCTGCAGCTGGGGGTCAGGAGTTGGTGCCGGGTCCCCAGGTTCATCGCGTTGCTTTTGACAGCAATCCAGGAGGCTTAACGTTTTTTTGGGGCCCTTCTTGTTGACTTTTCACAGAGCTATGTCAAAACCGTTGCTCTTGTTTACACAGAAAGCGAAAGTTGGCATGATCCAGCCTGCCCTGGTGTTTCTGCCTTAGTCTTCCCATGAGTCTGCTTTCTGTGCTTCATGCCAAGCAACTGCCTTGCTTCACCCACCATCAGATGGGCACCGCTCGCTCGCGATTCCTGTCTAGGCAGCCTGTGCGTTTCCACAACAGCCTCAGATCACCTGCTGAAATGTTCTCCGACATCTCCAGGGAAGTGTGAGCCTGTGCTGCTGGGGTGAGAGAGGGCAGAAGAGGGACTCTGCTCCCAGTCCCTGTCCCGGCTCTGATTCTTCTCTCTGGGAGTCGGGGGGGGGAAAAATTCTGTTATGTGGTGGGAGGAGAAGGCTGGGAGTTGATACTTTCCTAGAAGCCTAGGAAAAATGCGTAACCCTGACTGATGGACGCCAACAGCTTTCCGTGCTTTCCCTGTTCTGGTAGGGTGGTGGTATGTATTTGTAAAGAGAGTGGTTGTTCTCAAAGGGACTCTGGTAAGATCACGCACAGTCGGTGGTTTAAGCCTGCGATACTTGTGATCACCTGTTGAACAACTGAGGGTGTTTCTGTTCTGCTAATGCCTAATGTTTGCAAAGTCCTGTGTAGCCATCTCCTCTATTGGTATCACAGAGGTGATACCAATGCTTTTGGGTGGCCTCACCTCCATTTCTTGGGGAAGGACAGACACAGAGGAAGGATTTTTCCAAGGTTGCCCCTGGTGAAAGCCAGGTTTAGTGAGTCCTAGCCTGTTGCTGGAGCCGAAAGCTACAGGCTGTGTGCAAGTCCAGGGAGTTAACAAGTGTTAGCATCATGCCTCCCAGACTGGGGGATTTTCATTCCTGCTACAGTAATGATGCCGTTTTCCAAACTCTGCCGTGCCTTGCCTTAACGTCTTGCTGTGTTTAAATTCATCCTCATTCCTCCCTTCCGAACCGACCCTTATGTTCCCATTCTTATTTGTCCTTCCTGGATTCTCTGCTGCCTTTAAGGAGCTTCCCCGAGGCACGATGTGCCTGTAGAAGCCCGGGAATCCGATGTACGCAAAAGGTCCCTCCCCTGCTTTCTCCTTTCCAAAAGCCCTGGCAAGCCCGAGCGTTGTGCAAATACCTGCAGCTCCCCATGCAGCCGGGAACGCTGCTTTAATGGTGCTGCCGATTGCACCACCCGCCAAGGAACCCTGTGGGGAAGGAGGCTTCGTTCTTTGGCACGGTTTGTGTGTGGTAGAGCTCTCTGCTCACTTAGGAGCTTTTCTGGAGGTGTTACTGGAGGAAACTTAGGGCTGGAAAGAATAGTTGGCCAAGTATAAAGCCTGACTTCTGTTGTTGTCCCTCGGTGTTTGGGGAAGGGAGGGGGGGAAGGCAGTGGTTTCTTGCTGGCAGTTTTGAAAACTGCTGTGAGCAGAAAATAGCGGAGGGATCGGATGCAATTATAAAGTGGTATTTTGCCCGCTCTGAAAGGACGGCGTGGTTGCAGCCCTCTGTCCCACCAGCGCTGGCTGGAGGCAGCGGTTGCCTGGGCAGGAGGGATGTGAGAGTGCTTTTCACAGAATTGTCAGAGTTGGAAGGGACCTCTGGAGATCATCTAGTCCAACTCCCCTGCCAAAGCAGGATTGCCCAGAGCACATCACTCAGGACGGCATCCAGGTGGGTCTTGAAAATCTCCAGAGAAGGGGACTCCACGACCTCCCTAGGCAGCCTGTTCCAGGGCTCTGGCACCCTCACCATAAAGAAGTTTTTCCTCATAGTTGAATGGAACTTCCCATGTTCCAGCTTGTGCCTGTTGCCCCTTGTCCTATCGCTGGAAACCACTGAAAAGAGTCCAGCTCCATCATCCTTCAACCCACCCTTTAGGTACTTGTAAACATAGATAAGGTCTCCCCTCAGCCTTCTCTTCTCCAGGCTAAAGAGCCCCAGCTCTTTGAGCCCTTCCTCGTAAGAGAGGTGCTCCAATCCCTTAATCATCTTAGTTGCCCTCCGTTGGACTCTCTCCAGTAGTTCCCTGTCCCTCTTGAACTGGGGAGCCCAGAACTGGACACAGTATTCCAGTTGTGGCCTCACCAGTGCAGAGTAGAGAGGGAGAATGACCTCCCTCGACCTACTGGCCACACTTCTCCCTATGTAGCCCAGGATTCCATTGGCCCCCTTGGCAACAAGGACACATTGCTGGCTCATGGAAAGTTTGCTATCCACCAGGACTCCCAGATCCTTCTCCTCAGAAGTGCTTTCCAGCAGGTCCACCCCTAACCTATATTGATGCCTGGGGTTCTTCCTCCCTGGGTGCAGGACCCTACATTTGCCCTTGTTGAACCTCATTAGGTTCTTCTCTGCCCAGCTCTCCAGCCTGTTCAGCCTTTTCTTGTGCCGAATGCTGGACTCTGCCGAGGTACCTCTGGAGCTCCAACCCCTCCATTTGCATGCACTTCCCCAAACCAGCGACTGCCTCCCCTCCTTTCCATTCCTCTTCTCACCTAGCGCAGGATTGTGAGTTTGGAAAGCCAGTTGGCGTCTGCCCTTCTTCCCCACAGGGTTCAGGGGTTTTTGATGTGTCAGTGTTGGGAATTGTTTTGGTATCGCCCTGCTCGTGTTCCAAAAGGCATGACCCTCTTCTGCCCTTTATGGATGGGACATAAGCTTCTGTTCCAAATGGAAGTACATCGTAAGAAGTGTTGGCCCATATAAGCTAGATCTCTAATCAACTCTCCCTAGTGTTATTAGTATGTGTATATATAGATATAATTTTTAATAAAATTCAATTCTACAAGGCCCAAATTAGCTTCTAGAGGCAAAGGTTACAAAGAAAGGGAGGTGCTCTTAGTACCATTCATTGTATAGTAACTGATGCTTGTAAAATGGGCACGCCTTGCAGTTGTGAAAACAATGAAGGTTCAGACATGGTGGTCTGATCCTCTCCCGCGTTTCTCCTCGGAAAGTCACTCTCACCCCCCACCCCTTCCCCTATATTTAGACTATAATGCTTGTGTTCTCAACGGGGGGATATTTGAGCTGGGTATTACACAGGTGAAGAGATAGGGGTGTGGAAGTCAAGCCCAGTACTTATTCTGGGGATGAATTGCTGTATTTAGGCTCCTGAGCCTTCTTCAAGTCACTGTCTTTTCTAGGTGACTTACGCTGTTTCTTATGGATTTTCAGATGGATGGGCTAGACTTTGCAAAATAGAGGTATGTTATTGTAGAGCCTATTTTAAGCTCTACAAATGCATGCATTTCTCTAGACTGGAGAGATGGATATTGGCCAGGATGAGCTTGCAGATTGGGTGCAGTGTGATGTGTGGCCGGGGTGAGGGAATTGCCATAGTCTGTTGCCATAGAATGTTGTTTTGCTTTGCTTGGAGTGCACTTTCATGCCCATTTGTCTTTCCTTAGGTCGATTGTGAGGAGCCAAGCACCCTCCCTTCCCGCCCTTCTGATCAGATTCCTTGTAAATGAAGCTCACCTGCTCCCTGAGGGCCAGACCTCACTGATGACTGGGAAGCAAAGAGTACCCAGGAAAGCACTTTTACCACGGACTCCATCTCAGGAGCACCACGAACCCATCTTCTAAGTGTGCCCCTTCCGTGCAGACCCGATGTCTGCTGCAATGGATACAGAATCAACGTATTCGGGATACTCCCACTACTCAGGTCACTCCAAAAAAGCCCACAGACAAGGGTAAGGGAATGTTTATTTTTAATTACTTGCTGCTGTAAGCTGGCACCATGGCTCTTGGGGGGGAAAAAAGCCTGTAAGCCAGGAAGCAATCAGTGGGGCCGCAGCTCTGGAGGAAGATACGTAGGGAGGGTCCTCATGAGGAACCCAGTGAGGAGACTGGAAGTAATAAAGCTGCAAATTTAATGATACTCAACCTATTGGATGCATTCTCGGATCATGTATGGCCAGAAAGATTGATAAAGTGCCACTATAAGGAAACAGTCACTTAACTCTGTTCTTAAAGTTTGAGGGATGAGGTCTTCTCTGGGGAGATGTGTCAGACTTCCTAAACTGATAATTGCCAGTTGTTTTCTCTTCTGATGCCATTTCTTTATTGTGTAACAATAAGGTTTCCTATCTCTCCCCACCATCCTCCTGGCTACTCTTGCTAGTGCATTGGGTTTTTTTAATAGAATTCAAGTGGTACTTGAGTCCACAACAAGTCCTTTATCAGCATTGATTGGATTAGAAATCAGGCTTTTCTGAACTTGAATAGCAAGTCCTCTCTGTTGTGCTAGTTCAGCAGCCTTAAAAACCATTTTGCTCTAAAACTTCAGATTACTTGGAAACATTATCCTTTTTTTCCTCCATCATTATTAGTTTTACATGCAAAACGTGTGCCACTTACAGTCTTTGCAACTTAGAACTAAGCTGATCCAAAATAACTTTGCATTTCAGAAGCAATTATCCTGTGTGGTTGGAAAAATAATTCTTCCATGAAATGAAGGCTTTTTGCTCGCAGTCCAGTTACTGAGTAAAATATCTCGTTTGCCGTTTCCGCCTTCATTAACACTCACACCCCCCAGTATGGGTTGCCCTTTGAAGCTTAGACTGCCGTGTGGAAAGATGCTTTCAGGGTTCCCAAAACAACATACAAAATCCTACAGTCTGTTGCTGTGAACGGGAAAGAGTCTCATCCCATGATAAGACTTTGGTAGTTCCAGGAGAGATGCAATAGGGAAAGCAGAGCTGGGACATGGGATGCTCCTGAGCTTTAAGCTGAGCACAGTGAGGGTCTCTGGTGCAAAGACTGCTTTCGTGTCCAGGTAGGAAGGGGGAGGAAGATACTGGTGAGCAGATTGTCTCAAGATGAATTAAGCCCCAACATTGTCAGACAAGAAGCACTGGGATCTAAAAGGGTACTCTGGAAGTAAGCACTACCCTGATACCCTTGATGTTCTTGCTGCCTTTGTAAGAAGAACTGGGGGTTATTAACCAGTCGAAATAAACTTCACCAGTAGTCCTACAATGTTAAGGACCTAGTTGTTAAGTCTGCTTTGCAGGAACTAAAGCAGTCTTGATCAATTTTAACTGTATGTCTCCCTGTGAGACACTTTATTGCAGGTGGAGAGCTGTGTAGACCAGTTAATCCCAAATGGAGTTACCGGTTGTTGGGAGAATGTGAGCTTCCCTTTCCAGTGCAGCACTGGCAGAAGCTGTTTTAAGAGAAGATGAGGTGGTGGGGATGTCGCCCTGTCCCGTTTGCTCCCCTCTGTGTTCGCTGAGAGGGCAGACTGTCCCAGCCAGCAGGCTGTAGGCTACTCTGGCCAAGGTCCCTTTCTACCTCTTCCAAAGCTTGTTTTGTCACAGATTGGGTAAATATTGATCAAGAGAAGGGTGAAGCACGACTACAACGTGATACTTAGGGCCCCTGCTGCAGGTTGAGGTGTAGCAGATTCCAGGCCCCGCTCCCGAAACTGTCTGCTAACCTTGTTCTCCTCTTGCTCTTGTTTGGAAAAGGAGTCGGGACAGGCACAAATCGCCACGAAGCAAAGACGGCAGTCGGTCCGAGAAGTCTGTTACTATCCAGACACCTCCAGCAGAGCCGCTGCTCGGGAACGATGCCTCTCGGGCGGAGGAGGGCCAGGTAAGGAGGGAGTGAAAGCAGATGGGGAGTGTGCTTTCTGGAACAGAGTGTATGACTTACCGGCACGTGAGCAGAAAAAAAATAAAAGTAAGTGTTGCTCACATGCTGTTAGTAAAGAATCATGAGTTATGGGCACCCTTTATTCATGCACGAAGTCAAGGTCTCAATCAGTTTTGTCTTTTTTCAGAGAGCATTGTTTTTGACAGCACCAGTGCTGATGTGACTACTCCTGGGGCGCTAATTTGCCTCTGTCTCCAGAGCGTCATCTGCCAAGCTCTATAGAAGCATCTTGTTTCCATCATCTTGCTATGCATTATTCAGGTCAAGCCTTTCACCTGTATGCGCGCTTTTGTTTTTAAGCAGGATTTGCTCTGGATCCCAGTAGGGAAAGGGGCAAGAAATGTAAAACTAATGTGAAATAGCTGGGAAGGAAGGTGGACTCAGTGAAAGCTAGTATATTAACACTGGGTTAAATAAAGAATGCAGTAATGCTGGCTTTAGATTGCACCTAGGATGGATCCAGTACTCTTTCTGCTCTAGCAGCTGATGTGAAGGTACATATTCATTTTCAAAGCATGGCTGATGCCACAAGACAGAATGTGGGATGTTTCAGTACCCTGGGTTGGATTTGGGGTGTGTTAATCCTTGGCTGTGGGGCTCCATCTCTGCCCATTCAAAAAAAAAAAAAAAAATTGATGCCCAGTTTCTACCCAAATTGTGAATGGTGGTACTTGTAAAAGTATTCATGAAGCTACAGGTGGGCTCACTTCACATGCTGACTGCCATTTGGTATTTTGTATTCAGATGCTTGTTTTTATGAATCCCAAATATTACTTAGAAGACATATAAAGGGGCTGGTGAACTCTTAAGCCCTTGTTTTCATGCAAACCTCCTCAATGTGCATTAAAGTCAGAGCAAAATAAGGTGATGTATGAGCAAGACTTTTCTTCTAGGGAGCAAGGTGTCCTGGCTTAGGTCCAACAACTTTGTACCACTGGAGATTTAGACTCATATTTTTATATAACTGTATTATTTTTTTTGCTTGTGCCGTTTAAAGTGGGAAAAGTTGTTAAAAGGGGTAGACTGGGACTAGGATTGACTGTTGGCTTCTGGGTTGTAGCCTTAAGCTGCCGTGGTATTTCTGTCCCTTCTCTCTTCTGCACAGTTTCTCAGTCCATCAAATGGAGGAAACTACACAGAGCTATTTCATGCATAAACATAAAATAGTTGAAATGCTTAGATTGCTTTACTGGAGACACTGGCAAAGAGGGAAATGTGATAGGATTATGCTGCCTTTCAGGACATACTACAACACAGATATCTCTTCTGGGGCCTCTGTTCCCATCAGAAGTGACTCAAAAAAACCCCTCATATTAATTCAAGATGCTGAATGTTTGTGGTTGGTCTGTCTCAAAATCCTACTGCTCTAGGCATGGGAGGTATTCACATCTTGGAGTACATTACAAGTTAAATCCCTGGAGTTGCTCAAAATATTCATGCTGACTCTGTCTGTTCCTTTCCCAAAGATTCTTGAAGACTCCTCTGACTTTTCTAAATAAGCGAATAAAGGTTTTAAATGATGCCTGTTTCTTTAAAACAAAATGCTTTGATCAGCACGCGTAGCTGCAGAAATCTGGAGGAAGGTGTAAATCCTGTTAGTGACACAGGCTGCAGGAAGGTACACTCGGGAGGGGAGGAGAAAGAGGAAAAACGTGCGCTTCTGAAGGAGCGTTGCAGCTACAAAGGTGTCAGGTGCCAACCAACAAAGCACATGCGTTGCCACTGTTCGGTGTGTATTTGTGGGAAGCATCAGGAGCCTTCATGTGTATGAGTCACTCCAGCAGCAGCTGTGAGTCAAATCCATACATGTCAGCATAACTCTGTAAAAGAGCAGTAAAGAGCAATTGGAGGCATCGTGGGATGAGAGAACTAGCTTGCAGAAGTCCTCTAATATAAGCTAGGGAAGAAATTAGACTTTCAGAAAGTGTAATTAATATGAATCTTGACTATATGGCGACTGTATTTCAGGTAGGCTTATTTGTGGCTGAGTGTCTTCTGGAAATGTCCTGGGCTCAATACCAGAGCTACCAGGTAGTCTAGGATCCTCTATATTTAAAGCCCCATAGCTGAAAATACCCTCTTTGATCACCTATGATTTGTTGGTTTAACTAAACTTTTATTAGAATATGTCAGCTATTAAGGGCAGTGCTACTGTAGAGGAGAACAAAGAGAAAACAAAGTGGAGGAACTTGCTGGAAGTGTGGTTGCTTCTGTTACGAATGGAAAAATAACGTGTGAACATGTTTTTGATTGTGTAACAACAACAACCGTCTTGAAACACTGAAATGAAAGTTTCCCTTCCAGGTGCTTCTGTGGTGCACTTGCACCACAGAATTTGCGGGCTGGAAGAGCGCTAGTCCTTGCCCTGCACGTGGGAACTGATGATTACTGCAGTTTCCAAGAGTTATGTGATATTACTCGTTAAGTGTGCTGGAAGAGGAACCTCTGGGGTACAGTGAGTGGCATAGCAAGTTGAGCTACCTGCTCTACAGTTACAGGTTTTTAATACCTAACGTTTATAGTCAGTGGTTTGGACAAGTTTCTTTTGCATCCAAACCTTTGTTAATTTTCAGGGTTGATTATTCAATATATTGAGGGTGTTGCTTTTGCTGTTGTTTTTTTTCTGAGACTTAAGTCTGTTGTAACAATCTTTTTTCCAGGCAAGAAAAATAGAAGACCTGGAAGGAATAACCTGATTGTTTCAATATTATTTTTGTTTATTTCTTCCTCCCTCAGGATGACAACTGGGGTGAGACCACAACAGCAATCACAGGCACCTCCGAGCACAGCGTTTCCCAGGAGGACATTGCCCGGATCAGTAAGGATCTGGAGGACAGCGTTGGGTTGGACTGCAAACGTTACCTGGGCTTAACAGTGGCAGCTGTTCTTGGACTCCTTGTCTTCCTTACCCCCATCGCCTTCATTCTGTTACCCCAGATCCTGTGGCGGGATGATCTGGAGCCATGTGGTACTGTCTGTGAGGGACTGTTCATCTCTGTGGCGTTTAAACTCCTCATTCTTCTGATTGGCACCTGGGCTCTGTTTTTTCGCCAGCCTAAGGCAGATATACCAAGGGTGTTTGTGTTTCGGGCCCTTCTGCTGGTCCTCATCTTCCTGTTTGTGTTTTCCTACTGGCTCTTTTACGGCGTTCGCATCTTGGACTCGAAGGACACCAACTACCAAGGGATAGTGCAGTATGCGGTGTCTCTGGTGGATGCTCTGCTCTTCATTCACTACCTGGCCATTGTCCTGCTGGAGCTGCGGCAGCTGCAGCCCATGTTCACTGTCAAGGTGGTTCGGTCAACGGATGGAGAGTCGAGATACTACAGCTTGGGGCACTTGAGGTAGGTACAAGCCCTTGAAGGCCAGCAGTGTAGATAAGAGTGGTTATGCTACAGCGTGAAGCATCAAATGATGTCACTGGTTTCTGAATCCTCCCCCAGCGGAGTCCTAGAGTCTCTCCAAAGTTACCAAACTGAACTTCTCTACGCTTCTGGGACTATGGGAAGGGGTTGTCCCTGTTTCAGAGAAGTCCTGGGCATTTCTGTAAATGAAAAGGGCTGACAGCACAACTTCATGCTGGTCATTGGGGTAAGTCCAATGAGATCTGGGCTTCTTACTCTGTCTCCATACTGGAGGAAAGGGGGAGAGGCCTCCCTGTGTGGTGGGGGCTGGCTTGTGCTCTTTGGCTGTACAAACCAGGCACTGCTTTGAGATCAGCCCTTCAGGCCGTGCAGAACATTGCTCCCTGGGGCAGGGGCTGAAGGAAGAAGTAAGTGGCAGAGAAATCCACTGTGTGAGAAAGCATTCAGCAACCAGATGTGCTGTTGAAAACATCCCTTTGTCCTCGCTGTACTGTGCAGCTAAGAGTTGCGCGAGGAACCTGTGTGAACATCCCTTGGGTCGGATCAAGCACTGTCGTTTGGGTCCGGTGTGCGCCTGCTGCAGACCATTGGAAGACTTGTGTTCAGGTGTTTGTGCTGTGAAGCCTGTTGCTGTGACAGGTTGGGGCTACCCTGAAGGGCTTAGCCAGGTAGCTACACCTGGGATCAGATCCTGCTGTGGGATCTGAAGGCTGCTTTCAGTGACTGGGGACTCCTTCTTTGTTTCTAAGATCAGCAGTTTTGTGTTGACTTGAGGGAAATAGTGTTTAGCCCTGCTGAAGCAGTTGCCTTGATGCAGCCGAAATCTCCCAGCAGTTCAGGTACTTAGGAATAATATTTTTAATGAGTACTGGGGCATATGTAGGTGCTTCTTTTGGCAGTGGCTATGCTGCTCCTGATTTGCCTTTAGAGCATGATGCTCTTTGTCATAGGTATGGATTGGTTTGCTGGGTCAGATGTATCTGGGAGCATTTGGGAGCTATGCAGCATGACACATGCATGCCTGCTTCCACCTTCCTGCTGGGATTAATGCTTCCCCCAGCAAAGGTACAAGAAAGGACAGGTGTCTCAATCTCCGTAGTTCCCATGTCCTGTGAAGCTATCTAGAAATCTCTTAGTTCCTGTACCCTGCAAAGCTAGCAGCTGAGCTCTGAAGATGATTCCCCAGATTGTCTGTGCACTTAAACATCTGTTCTGCTTATCCTCTCCAGACCCCTATGGCATGCCTATCTATTGCAGATGAAGAGATTAGCGTCTGCTGGTTTAAGTGGATATAGGAACAGTCTCTTTGCAGCCATTAGCCACTTTGGAATTGCTTTGAAGCAGATTTAGTGGTTGAAACTCAAATCTGAGAGTAGACTCCTGGATGTTGTTTCTGGTTTAGTGGAAGAACTCAAGGCCTTTTGGGTGAGCTAGGTCTGGACTCTGCTATTATTCTCCTCCTCTGTAAAATGTGGAGGACAGCCCCTCTTCTGTAATGGAAGTGCTTCCATTGACTTAATGAAAGGTCACCTTCAGAGTTTAAAAAATGAACTACTCTCTGCCACTTCTTTTGTGAAACCAATTTATTTTTTAGTTTTTTTAACTTAAAAATTCCTCTGTGGTATGTGACAGATCCAGCATAGCCTTTAATTCTTAGGGAGACAGTGAGATGACTGCCAAAGAGTTCCCCTGTGCCACAGCTTTGTGCCTGGAGGAGTGCTGGGGCACTTCTCTTGGAAGAGAATTCTGCACAGAGAGTTCAGTACATGTACGTATATACCTATATACTCATACGCAGTGTGCAGGTTTGGTTTGAGAGAGTTTGCTGGTTGCTTGGTGGTAGACTGTGGGTTTGTGTTCAGAGGAATTAAGATCCTATGCCTGCCAAAGTCTGCATGCCTGGCTTTAACCATGTAAGTAACTTTGCCATTGGAGGCAAAGAATTTGCTTGAGAATCAAGGCCTAAATATTTAATAGCACATATGTTAGAAACTCTGTTCTTTCCAATCCTCTCTTTGCAGCAAGGTTTTGAAATGCCTTGGGTGATGCAAGGGCAGCAAGGAGTTGTAAAACTTAAGGTGAAATCTGAGATGTATGAAAAATTAATAACTTCTCGTTTGTTGGCAAGCTGATTGTAATTTTGTTTGGCATATTGAATTCAAACCATGCAAGCCTGTAGATGCTTCAGTGTCTTGTGTTACGGGAGAGTCTTGTCAAGCATGTCTAATAATGGTAAACTAGTGTTGCTTTTTCGTTAGTTTCTGACAGATGAGTATAATGTCTGTTGACCTGTGTTTTGAAGCCTGTGTGTCTTTCCATCTTTACTAATGTAAAGGTAGAACTGTGGAGGTTTGATCAGTGGCCAAATGTCTCCCAGCGAAATAAGAGTTCGTTCTCTCTCTTTCTCTCTCGCTACGAGCAATGGGGAGAGTAACTCACGTGTAAATGGTAAGAGCTGCTGGGCTTGATACCGAGTGTGGCCCCAGGGTGATAAAGAATGCAGTTGGTGTCTGCTCCAGCTTCTAAAAGTTTAAGATTGCGGGATGTTTATGTGAAACACAAGAAATTTGGCAGCTTTTGCACACCTTTGCAGCACAATTTTGCAAAGTTTCCACAAAGGTCTTGACATGCTTGTTGGTGGAATGTCAGTGGAGGTCACAAGGGGCTGCCATCTGCCCCTGGCTGGCTCTCTGGCTGAGACACAGGGCTGGAATGGGAGGTTTGTTGATGGGAAAATGCAGAGACATGCAAGGAGTTTGGATTATTCAGGAAGACTGGACAAGCAGCCATGTGCGTATGCTGGAGAGGTGGTTGTATCTATGTATGGAGTATCCATGTACTACTTGTTGCTACCTCTGGGCTCTCCATTTGCCACCATGTGCAACTTTTAAAGGGTCTTAGAGAGGTTGTGGGTTGCCACCTGGAAGGAGGAAGCGTGCTTTAACAGGTACAGCAATCTGACTGCCTCCTGAAATCAAAACCTTGATGCCTCAGTCCAGCTTTTTGTCGTCCTTGTGCTCCCAGATATCTTAAAAGTTTTGCTCCCTGGCTGCCCGTGGAGTCTGTCTTCCTCAGCAGTCCAGCGTGCTCTGGAGAAGATGGTGGTGAGAAGGCTCTTGAGACATCTTGTTTGGTGTTGCTACTTGGAGTAGCTCTGGGTTTTCCACAGGAAAATTCTTGATACCAGCCTTTTAAATCCAAGGTGGAAGCTTTCAAATTCTAGGTCTTTTCTGATGAGGCAGAGGGAGCTGCTATGTAAGTAAGAGGAAAATGGCCTTCCTGGGGGAGAATGGAAAAAAACAATAGCTCAGCCACCCTTCTGGAAAACCATGTTTTTGCCAGGCAGGGTAACAGACAGGATTTTCCACCCTCCTTGGCTCCATACACAGCAAAGAAGCTGAAAGTGCTGAGTTAGGTATTCCACTCCACCCCTAAGGGCCCTAGGTCCAGGAGGGTAAGCATATTTGGGAGTAGTTCCCCAAATTCATATTATAATCAACCTATTAATAGGCTGGCTTGGTCCCACCCCCAGCACTTTGGCTGTAACTTTTCTTCTGGGAGACTTGGCTGCCAAAACTAGCGTTCCCTTTGGCATCGGTTCAGGAGCTTGGTGGGGGGGGAGGAGGTAAAAAAAAATTAAATTGGAGTCCCAATGAATGTAGTGCCAAGTCTCAGCTCACTGACTGCTCTGCTGCTGCTGGTGGGAAAGGTTGTCATGCAGGGGGAATGCTTTACGGTGGTACCTACGGGCAAAGAGCAGGGAATTGAGTAGATGCGAGAAAGGTCAAGCCTGGGAAAAATGTGAGAGAAGTTGGGTGGGGATGCTGGCGAGACTTTTGAAAGCAACAACAAAGGGAAACAAAGGTGAGGGAGAGCGACAGATTAGATAACTTTTCCTGTTGAAAGGCTGATAGTTTTGTGAGCTGAGGCTTGGATTTGCAGCTTGAGGCTTTGGTTTGTCCTTACAGATAGGGACACTGCTGCCCCTGTAATCCACAGTTCAGTTCCTTCTGGATGTTCCAGAAACTATGTAGAAAGGATGTCGCTGGAGAAAACCTTCCTTTTCTGTAGTTTGGGTGTTAAATGTATTCCCTTCCTCTTCAGCGAATACTCTTTCCCCACCCTGGAGCTTTGCTAGTCTAGACAGCTCAAGAAAATGAATGGCTTCAAACACGTGGTAATTACTGATCTTACACATAAACTGAGTGTAGGGCTTTAGTATAGTCTTGGTTTTCTGAGGTTAGAAATGTTTGAGAATGGGTCTTTCTCCTCCATTTTGCCCATCCCTGCAGTGGGGATATGAGGGGCAAGCCCATGATAGTTCATCATGTGTCAGGCTTTACGAAGTACCATGAGCTTCAGTCTGCTTTTCTGTCCTTCCTGGCATGGACTTGCCTTTATGAACCAGCCGGCCGGGAAGCTAGGGGGGAGGCCTCCGTACTCCTTTGGAATCAAGGTACAGCTTTTGCAGATGGCTGTGAGCTGGCTGATGTTCTCTGTCCACCTGATCAAGATAAGCTTAGGACTCGGAAATACCAGCGCTGTGGTGGGAAAAGCCTGTTAAGAGCACTGCCTGTGTCTGTGTTCCCCCTGGGTCTGCATTTGGGTGGATGTTTGCTGAACAGTGGTTTGAAAAATCTGGGAAGGGAGCAGCTGCGTCCTCAGAGCAGGTACCTGTCTCTGAAGAGCCTGTACTTTCCCGGCAGGAGCTGTCAGTAGCCCGTTGGGAATTCTCATGGCTTGTACACGCTCACAAATCAAAGTAGATGTGTACATGTTTAGTGGAAGAGGAAAAGATACAGCCTGTCTCCCAGCTGGACTGGAGGCAGCAGAGCAGCTCTTCCTTAGGCGGTGTGTGAGCCCTTGCCTTTAATAGAAGCCAGAGCTGAAACAGAATTGCCTGGTGGAAGCTGGAGCCCCTTTTGACCCAGCTGCTTTGGGTTGGCAGTCTCATATCCATTGGACCTGTTGCTTGTAAAACCAGTCTCTAGGCTGTTGGTATTTACTGACCTAATCTAATGAGCGCTCCCTTATCTGTGTCCCTTGGTGCCACTGGGGCCGTATTCCCTCGTGAGGGAGCGTGTAGAGGGCTAAGGAGTAGGAACAAGTTCTTTCATACTCCAGCCTGCATTTGTAAGCCTCACGCATCTGATCTTGTAGCAACAGGGTGTTGTTCAAATATGCCTCCCCTTGTCAAGGACGAAAACTTTCTAATGAAGAACACTGGTCAGCATTTGACGTGTACAGAGTGCTCTTGCCTGGAGGTGTGTCAGCACTTCTGTCTAGGTTATGCTGTCCTAAAATCTCCCTACTCACCCAACCCCCCCGCCTCCACACACACACACTTCCTCCCCCAAGAAGGAAAGCTTCCATGACATATAGACACCTTTGTTTCTGTTCCTAGTGTGGTGAAATACTTTAGTTTAACCATGGGTTTAGGAAGCTGGACCTCTTGCCTGAGGCAAGAGATGCTGAAATCTTGCTGTTTTCTGGTGAAGGAACTTCATAATGTGTGTCTGATTGCATTGGTGGTTCTTGGTGTCACCGATTCCATACACTGGAGGGCTATTTCTATTTCCAGTCGGGTGTAGGACAAGCATTGCTGCACACTGGTGTAATGCTAAGCCCTGCTGGAGGCACTCCGCACTCATGCCGTGTACCTTGTGCGATTTGCTTGGCCTGTGTTTCCCAGGGACTAGAGGAATTACACTGGCCCTCTTTTTTCCTTGGGGTTTCTTCAGCCCTCACCAGATGGTTTATCACCATAGTGATAAACACTATGATGAAAGAGATTGAGCTGCTGAGTTTTTATCTTGGGCTGCAGAAAAACATCATGTTAACCATCCTGCTGCCTTGATTACAGGAGGTTCTTAGAACAGCATGTTCCATGGACCAGCAACTTTGCAGAGCAGCTCTGTCGCCGGAGCCTCGAGCCTGTGTAAAATTAGCCTCATTTCTGAATGTATTTTTTTTTTCCCTGTCCTAAAATCTGTACAAGGCACCCTGATGAGCATTTGTGTGACTGTCCCTCCCCCCGCCCGCCCATCACCAAACCTGATGAGCGGCAGCATTAAATAGCCTCTCCTCCCAAGAAGTTCTGGGATAGCTGGCTGAATGGGTGCTAATTGCATCTGCAAGTGTGAAGCTCCTGAAGAAGCTGAGCTGTCTGCTCCAGAGCAGCTTCTTTAGCACTAACTGAGAGGTGTCAGACTTGTGACCTCCAAGGCAATGTCCTTGCAGCAGCACCTTCAGGTAACTGGGTGTTTACAACCACCTTTTTGCAACTCATCATCTCCCCAGCTGGGCTGCTTATCCGTGCTCCTACTCCTGAGCTTGAAGAACCCTCCCCACGGTTGTGCGAGGCAGGGGCAGTTGAGCGGCATTAACACCCTTCAAACAACCCTATGCCATGGAGTAGGGAAGAAAGCTCTGACTTAGGGCTGAACTAATAATGACTTAATGGGAAAAGACTTCCAACCACATTCTTAGTCATTCTTAGTCACAGGCCGTACCTTTCCCCCCTCCTGCCTGTGTCTGCTGCCTCGTCTCCAGGAGGATGGTGCCACAGAGAGCGGTTCACCTGATCGCTCTTGCCATGAGGGTACCCATGGAATTGCAGAAAGGAATTTTTGCAGCAGACTCTGGAAAAAAATGTGTGTGCTGTTGCAGGGAGCAGTCTCCTTTGATGCTCCAGATGAGTTACGGGAGTGGTGCCTTGTTCTGTTTTACGAGGGTCTGTCTGATGGTGCATGGGGTGTGTTGTCAGCAAAGACCAGATAGGACATCTTACTTGGGTCAGAGCAACACCTCATTAAGAGGATGTTTGTTTGTGACAGTGGTGAAACAGCAGACTCCAGAAGTGCCAGGTGCTTCTCATTAGAGGGGAGGGGAAAGTCTAGGATGGACTGTCAGTATCTGCCTGCGTGCACAACTCATCTGGGAGCTTCTGATGTGGTAAAGCCTGTCTCCAAAGCCTGGGAGGGCTCCGCTTTTCTGAAAGGAGGGTGTTTTCCTAGCCTCTTGCCTTTCTGCATATGCTTTTCTTGATCTTTGATCGCCCCTTGTGCACACACCGCCTCTCTTCTCCTTTTCAGCAGAAGGAGCTGAGTGGAGGGCGCTAGACCGCAGCCTGGGTACCCGTCATTGTGCTCCTGCAGATGCACGGAGCAGCACTGGCCAGTGGTGCAGGGTGATTGCTGTGCCCTGGAGCGGTCTCGCATTTTTGGAATACTTAATACTTTAAAAGTTTACAAGCCTACTTGTAAGTGAAGGGCCCGCTGTCAATTATTAATCCCCCCGGCTGGTGTGGTATTACTCACTCCCTGACAGGAGCTGCCAGGCTCCGTCCTTCTGAAAGAGGTGGTGTGGAGGAAGTGCCATTGATTTCATCTGCAGGGATTTCCCTTCTTGTTGGTTTGTCTTTCAAAATCAACACTGCCCAGAAGTACAAAACCAGCATGCGCTCCAGCCTACCCTGTACTTAAAGGCGTTTGTCACGTAATTTCTTTTCCCCTGCTGTCGGTGCCCTCCAAAATCGCCTGTGTCTACCACCCACGGAGACAGACGGTCTCTCTAAGCTGCTGAACAAATTTTGTGGCTGTGAAGATACTTTTATCTTCAAATGCTGCAAAAAAAAATTCCACCCCCTTCAACCTTTGACACCCATTTCTTGTGGTGAAGGATGAAATACAAATATTCTGCAAAGGAGTGAGCTGTGTGCCCTTTGGGGGAAAGGAGGAGGCTCGCTTTTTGTTAAAAGTACAAGAAACTGTGAATTTACAGTTCTCGAACAGCACAACCAAGTAATATGTCCAAGAAAACTGGAAGTTAATTCCTGACCCTACCCTGAAGGAATTAGGAGGAGTTACTAGAGAGCTGGGTGGTAGTAATTTTTTATTTTTATTTTTTTGCCACAAAAGCAAGGGCAGTATTTTTTGCTTATAACTTGGTTTCCCCTCCAGCTCTCGATCCCCTTTAATGCACCTCTGTGCAGTTTAGTTGAAGTGGGGACCTCAGCTGATGGTTTGGGGAGAGCTGTTCCCCAGCTGGCAGCAAACCAGGCTCCCAGCATAGCAGTGGGGACCTTCGCTGTGGTGTGGAGGCTGCGGACTCCAGCTTTGCCCTCCCAAAGTCCTGGCAGAGGACCATCTGCATCCTTGCGGGGGGGGGCTGGATTTTTGGATGCCCAGCTCGGAACCGCAGACAGTGCCCCTGTGTCCCTAGCATTGTGTGTAGGGGCTGTTGGGTGCTGGCTTTAAAACAAGGTGTCTCTTGCTTGTGCAAAGCACAAGCTGGGGTGGAACTGGGTGGGGGATGCCCTGTGGTGGAGGGATGCTGTGCGGGGTGGGGGGGGCGGGCTGTAGTTTGAGGGCTGATATTCCTCTGTGTGCAAGGCTCTGCTAGCGGGTAGCATCGACACTGCCTCTTCAGGCCTGGCCACGTAGGCTTGCAGGGAAATAGTGCTCCAAAGTGTTGCAAGAGAAATCCTAGGAGAAGTTGAAGCAGTTGAAGCTGCTCTAGTGACGCAAATGGCGAACTTAATTCCAAATTTGGCCAGGTTAATCCTGTCCCCTGCAGGTGAAGGGGAGTCAAGAGGTCGTCCACTTTCCTGAGAGAGCACCCTGCCAGGCTGCTGTTGGATCAAGAGCTGAATACTGAGGTTTCGTGACAATGGCATCTAAATGTGAAGTCCTTGTACAGCATTGAAGTTGAGCTGCCAGTAGAAGCTTTGAACGCTTTCTTTCTGGTCTTTCCGTGGAATTAAAGTTGCCTTTCTGAACTTAAAACCCCCACCGCGCCCTTAGTGACTTCATAGCTATTAATGTGATTTGAAGGAATTCCTTCTAGAGTCTAAAGACTCTAGCCTTACTTGATGCATGGTCAAGCTTTAAATCATCTTTTGAAAATGTAGACTCTTATAAACGTCTTGCCATACCTGCCAATTTCTGCATTATTGCTTTTATTTTCTTTTGAGGCTCAAATGAATCAGAGGCATAGTGTACGTGTGTGTTGGGAAGAGGAAATGCATGGCTGTCACAGATTATGCTACTCCCTGGACTGGAAGTAGTAATCCAGGGTACTGTGTATCGCTGGTTGCTGCAAGGTTCCTGGGCGCTCGAGCTGGGCACAAGCTCAAGTTGGAGGGTAATGGCTTCCCTGGAGCTCCGGCTCAGGGAAGTCTGGTATTTCATCCCTTACGTGTCTGCACTAAGTGCCTGTTTCACTCCAGCGTGCAGGGTAACCCCTCAGTCTTGCTCCCAACTCCTGTGTCCAGAAGGTAAAGCAACACCTTGGTGTCATCCTGTCCTCCCTGACTTGTTTGAAACTTGTTTAAATCCTAAATATGGCCTCAAATGTGTAGAAACTTTTGAAAGAGGTGAAGCCTCCCTCATAAATACTCAGTACACCCCTTGATTCCATAAATGTTTGGTCATAGTTTCATGTCACTTCTTAAACTAATGCTGCTGCTGCAAAAAATATTCTGTCAACTGTCTGATCCTTCCTCACCCCTCCCAAAGAAATCTTGTCTGGTTGCACAAGGATCTGAATGGTGGAACTGGTAATTTGTATCTCTCTTATCCGTGTAGCTTTATAGTTTGTGTGTGTGTTTTTCTTCCTGGATTATTTAGCCCAGCTCAATTTCTGCAGTCGTTTTAACTACCCTTCTGCTGCTTAAGGGTTACAAAGGCTCATGGTGGCAGAAGAAGGGTGCAATGGGGAAGAGGCAGGACAGCATCCTCTCGTGGTGATGGTTTCATTGACAGTGGTCCTGCTGCTGCTGCCTGCATGAGGAGAGAGGCTGTGCAGGTCTGTTGCTGCAGTCTGTCTGCACAGCAGGGGCAGCCCTTGGGGCGTCTGGGGCTCTCTGCAAAGACACGCTCTTCTGCTGAGCTTGGGCAAAGGAGAGCATCGAGTCCTTACTTCTCCTCCCCTTCCCAGCAGGCCTGCAGGGAACCAGTGGTGGCCCTGAAGGACAGGGGTCACGGTCCAGGCCATGTCTCTTAAGGTGCAGAGCCAGACACAGTGTACCCTATAGCAGCTTATTGTTGTGGGCTTGGTGTAGGGTCAGATCACCAGCTGTGATGGGACTAAGTTGGTATCTTGAGTTGTGCGGCTTTCCTTCCACAGGGCTCACTGGTCTTCGTAGTCCGCTCAGCTATGGAGATGTTAACCGTAAGGTCGACTTCATCAGTGTCCCTGACTGTCTCACGCCGGTCCTGGGCCTGTGTCGAGTTGTGTGTGGACAAGTGGAGCCTGCCTGGGCTGCTGGCAGCTGGGTGCGACACCTGCAGATGCCTGGAGAAGCCAGCTTGCCCCTTCTCTGCCAGCACCTGGTGTGCCTCTATCTGCCATGCTCTGCAGGTTCATGGGGACAGCCCAGCAGCAGATTCCTCCCATCTTTTCACTTAAGTTGTCCTCTTTGTGCTCTTCTCTCTCTGCCCTCATTCCCAATCTGTCAGTATGCTCAATAGATAAAGGAGACCTTTCACAGCTTTGGTTTTGCCTTAGTGTGTTCAACATATTCATCAATGACCTGGACAAGGGGACAGAGTGTATCCTCAGCAAGTTCGCTGATGATACCAAACTGGGAGGGCTGTCCGACACTCCAAAGGGCTGTGCCGCCATCCAGCGTGACCTGAACAGGCTGGAGAGCTGGGCAGAGAAGAACCTAATGAGGTTCAACAAGGGCAAATGTAGGGTCCTGCACCCAGGGAGGAAGAACCCCAGGCATCAATATAGGTTAGAGGTGGACCTGCTGGAAAGCACTTCTGAGGAGAAGGATCTGGGAGTCCTGGTGGATAGCAAACTTTCCATGAGCCAGCAATGTGTCCTTGTTGCCAAGGGGGCCAATGGAATCCTGGGCTGCATAGGGAGAAGTGTGGCCAG
>VXAK01010322.1:81289-102214 GCA_013399435.1 Arenaria interpres | reverse complement strand
GGAAGTTCCATTCAAATATGAGAAATAACTTCTTTATGGTGAAGGTGCCAGAGCCCTGGAACAGGCTGCCCAGGGAGGTCGTGGAGTCCCCTTCTCTGGAGATTTTCAAGACCCACCTGGATGCCGTCCTGAGTGATGTGCTCTGGGCAATCCTGCTTTGGCAGGGGGGTTGGACTAGATGATCTCTAGAGGTCCCTTCCAACTCTGACAATTCCGTGAAAAGCAGATGATAGTTGTTTGGGTGTTTTTTTGTTTTTTTTTTCTCCTAAATAAGCAAGTTAATATTCTCACTTGCTCCCTCAAGGATACCCCACCACTTTGCTAAACTGCTTGGTGTGCTGGCAGTGTGCTTGGAAAACCATTTCTGAGCTCTAACATGTGGATCCCAGTAGCTGCTGCTCTCCAGACCCAATTCAACTGCTCCTGAGGGTGCTGGGTTGAACTTGTGGTGGGGATGTCTGGCCAGGTGTTGATTTGGTTCGCTGTGGGTGTCTGGGACGTGGTGGATATGTGGCTGGGCAGGGGCAGCTGCTTTCCTCTCATCTTTTTTTCTTTCTCTGGGTTGGAGCGGACCCTGGGGCAATGAGGTGCTGGTGGCAAGGGTTTGCTCCCTGCCTGATGAGGAGGCAGCGCCTTCGCCTGTTTGAATGAGTGATGTGTGATCAAAGGGAAGCGTGTGTCTAGTTTGAGAGCTGTTGGGGCATCTGCCTGTGGTTATTGGTGTCTGAGGAACCAGTTGAAATCCAGCCCAAGCTGTTAGTGCCTGAAAGCTGCTGTTGTCCACTGGCTAATCTGTGAGCTGTACCGTTTGGATTTAGTGGTTCTGCTAGGTATCAGTCTGAGTAAATACACACACACACACACGCAATCACTCACTCTTGGGGAGGTGGTCCTGGCGTAGGAGGATGCAAGTGGTTTGCTTTGGAGGCTGCTCTCCTGGCAGCTGGCTCCCTCTAGCCTTCTGGGGGAGAGGTTTGTCGTGCCACGTGCTCCAGCTTTCACAAGCTGCTCTTTCAGACACAGCCCCAGAAGCTGCTCTTGTTGGACACTCGCCCGCCCGTCCCAATGGATGGGCTGAGGTAAGGGGTGAGGCGTACCTTTGCCGCATGCTAACAAACCCCCCCTTTGCTCTTCTGTGAGGGGGCTGGAAGGCAGCCCTTCTGGTTACCTCGGCTGACCCCTTGCAATAAGACATCCTAGAATAGCATACAGTGAACCTGGGAAGAAGCTTAAGCTCAGCAAGGGCTTAGGTCTTTCTTTTCTTGTGAAAAGAGCCTCCTGCCCTCCCATAGGACTCTCTTCTGATGCTCTGGGATCTCCATTGTTTCTAAAACTCATGTTAGGCTTTTGCAGCTTATTTCTTATTTCATTTTGTGTTTATTGAATATGATGTCAGGGGTAACAAGCGCCCCTATGTTCTTCGCCTCCTTTGGCACTGTATACCATGAAATGAGATGTTCCCTGTGTTACTGAGGAAGGGAAGTATGGTGCTGTCACAGTATCTGACCTCAACACAGTGACTGTCTTTTCCTAGGAAACCGTATTATTATGCCTTTTGGACCACTCTTCAAGGGAGAGGATTGTGCTTTCCTCCTCCTCCTCACTATGTATTACCATTAGTGTCTTGGGTTTTTGTCCTAGCTAATTATACTAGCCACCTCCAGCTGTTGGAAGTGGAAGTGAGGGCAGCGGGGCTGTTGGGAAAACATTCTTTGAAATTTGAAGTTCTACCAATAAAGGTGACTAGGGAAAAACATTCAGCCCACATGGTGGTACCCTGAAGACCAGTTAACTTCCTGAAGCATCAGGCTGGAAAGTTTCTCAGAAGGAGAATTGCAATGGGAGCATGCCTGTGGGTTTACTGGGGTTTTATAGCTGCTTGCTAAAACTTTGCACTCTGTACTTCTGTAGCAATGTCTTCTTAGTACAGGCCTGGGAATACTTTTATAGGGTTCTTCAGGGAGGGTTAAATAAGTGGTTTGTTTGGGTTGTATGACATAAAGGAGTGGATTTTTTTTCCCCCAAAGTTTTGTTATACCCTCCTGTAAAAATCTTCTATTTTAAAAGCTCCTGTTTCCATACTCTCAGCTTCTTGTCTAAATAAAAAGATTAGAACAAAGCACAGACATTAGTAGATGACTCGCAGGGGTCCTTTCCTTTTTTGTGCATACTAGAGGAGTTTGGCTAGGCTGTTATTGAGGAAAACAAACAAATGAAAACTCCAATGTGAAAATGAATCCTACTTTCCCCTTCTCATTCAGAAAGTCTGTACATTGAAATCCCTTCTGCATCAGCAGCGAACTACTGTGTTGCTCAGCTGGTGCGTTGATTCTGGTTTTTGTCTTATGAAACATGAGACTTGGCGTAGAGAGTGTGTGTTGGAAAACACTGTTTTGGACCATGCAGGGCAGAAAAGGGGAGATCTTTGGCTAGAAACAGACTGGTGCTCTCCTTAAACTTATAATGTTCATGTGACAGTTGTTCAGATGTCCAATATTGGAGGGCTTGGACACAGACTTAAACTCCTGTTTTGTTTTGTGTTTTTTTTGTTTGTTTTTTTTTTTAAATCTGGGAGGGGATAGAACAGATGGGGACAGGTTGCTGCAAAACTTTGGCATAAACCTTGTGTGTGTGTTTGGGTTCCATATAAATTGCATCATTAATGGATAGATGTGTGCATCCTTGGGGGCAGCATCCGTGCTGCCGTCATTGTTGCAACCCATTACTATGCCGAAGTTTCCTTCCCTTCCCCAATAAAGGCTTGACCTTGCAAATTCTCTTCCCTGCCTGACCAAATGCCAGAAGTCAGGTATCTAAAACAAACTCGCTGCGTCTCGGGTCACCTGGTGCCGGTTCCGGAGAGGGCAAGGGTTGCGCTTGCCTGCCTTAGCCAAGTGCAGGCCTCAGTTGTGGCTGCCTGACAAGAAAATGTGGTTTTCCTGTTCCTAGAGGCTGTGGTCTTGTTCTCTTGATTCTACCAGACTGAAATGCTTGTTGCAGTTATGACGATCAAAAGGCATTTTTCTGCTCTGCTTGTTTGGCCACAGCTGCAGGAGAAGTTCCTTGTCTTGGCATCTTTTGCCGAGATCTGACTCCATCTCTGTTTACCAGAGAGGACAAAGCTGTAGCTGAGGCAATGGTGCTGCTGCCAGCGCTGCAAAGCGCTTCTGCACAACCTCAGTCCTCCCGGGAGCCTTGCTTTAAGGTGCTGTTTGGGAAGGACAGCGAGTACCAAATCTCTCCTGCACTGCCAGCTCACAAGAGATGGTCCCTGGCACGGCCGTGCCACCCAGAGAGCATCTCCCTGGGCAGCCTGCAGTGCCCTCAGCCCTCCCTACGGTAGGCAGAGCCGGGTAGCAAGTCTGTGTGGAGAGTGGTGGAAATGCCTTCTGTAACTGTTTTCAGCAGGGCTGCTGGTGTGGGGAGCTTTTCAATTTCAGATGTCTATTTCCAGTTTTATTTCCAAGGCTTGGGTCCTGGTGACATTGCTTTGGAAGAGCAGTTCAGCATGGTGAAGGTCCAGGAACTCGAGCCTCAGCTCTGCGCCTCTCAAAAGAGTATGTGAAGGAACGGGGCTTTCTGGGATGGAGATGTGATTGTAGGGTGCTTCTGGGAAGGCACAGAAGTTTTCTGAGTCTGTTGAGTGTGAGCTGACAGCATGAGTGGCTCAGCGCTCCAGGAGACCTCAGCATCTCTTGCAGCAGATAAGCTTGATGCAGTTGTAGGCTGGAGACAACCAGTAAGGCAAAGCCGGCTCCATGCGGAAGGTGCTTTGTGCAATCCTTGCTCGGCTTTTCTTTGAGGTGCCAAAGCTTCCCAGCTGGCTGTGGCATGTATTTTGTGTGCCCAGAGACCTTGGCTTGTTCTGATGGCGTGTCTGTTTTGGAGAACATTAAAATAAAAAACGTTGTTTGGAGGCGAGGAGTCTGTGTTGGGAACCATTTGATTAAATAACCCTAGGCTTCCTCCACCCTCAATTAGCACAGCTGTGATCAGGCCTCTCTGAGTATCCCTGTGGATTTTACGTGTGTGGCTCACCCTGAACTGTGATGCTACGGGATTGGCATCCAGCAAGGTAAGGAAGCGGGTGCTCTGGTGGCGAGCAGCTCTTTCTGGATGTGTATTTATATCCGTATCTGCTCCAGAAGTCTGGGGCACTCCTCCGCCTTCGATGAGTAGCAGTGTCTAGCTGATGGTTGGTACCGCACCGTGGCAGGCTGCATTTCTAGCTTTGCAAGAAGGCTCGAAACTGCTCAAACCACGTGAATGATGGCTGCTGCAGCTGGCTGGGTTTGACCCTAGTGTGTCCGATGGCAACTGTGAGCATAGGGGGGTGACTTTAATTTCCTTTTTTTTTTCTTTTTCCCTCCTTATTTTCTTTTTTGCTAACCCTTTCCCACCATCTGAGCAAAGTCAAAACCATTTTTCTAGAAAATGGCAGGGCCCAAAGCCAGTGTTTCGATTATAGAAACAGTCTTCTCGCCTCGTGCTTTGTTTCAGTGTAGGACTGGCTTGTTTTCCTGGAAATCCTCTAAAAAAGCCGAATTCGGGATCGGTGTAGCTATGTCACAGAAAGAAAATAGAAAGCCAAAATGGCCTCTGAGGTACAGAGTATGGCAAGACCTCAAATACCAAAATCCTGTGTAGCAGCAAGCATTCAGGCAAAACTGTTCCTGACTTACCTTTTGAGAGAAAGGGGGAAAAAAAAATAAAAAATTGGCAATAGTTGCTGCCTTTGTGTCGCATAGACCCCCCCCCCTTACTTCTTTGGGTGACCTGTAAAAGTTAATTCATTACTGTTTGCAAAGGACTGCCTTTCTCTGCTGCCAAATGCCACTGAGGTGCCCTGTGCTCCTGTTGGATCCGCTTGTTTGCTTTCCTTGCTGGCAGCGTGCTGTGACATGGCCTTCTTCGGGGTAGTAATAATAATAATTTAACAAAACAAAACAGACCAAACAAAGCAACAACAACAACAAAAAAAGAAAGAACCGAACAAATCAACCCTCCAGCCACACAAAATGGAAAGCAACAAAACGTAGAGCCTTACTGATATTACCTACAAGGAAAACTGGGTTTCTAGTCGGTCACTGGCCGGTGCGAGAGTTGTGGGTTGCTGCTTTTTTTTTTTTCTTTGTCATGTCGTAGGTTTTCTGAGTCTGAACTATTGCAGGAAAATGCTTTTCTGTGTTCTGGTAGTTTGTTACGATGCCTGAAATATATTGGGCTGCCAGATCCGCTTTGTAGGACAGGGGGAGGATCCTCGCTCTGACCCTCTCCGAACAGGCAATTAAGCGTCCAGACTTTCCGTTCGTTTTCTTCCTGCCCCTCCCCATTCTTTGAAAACCGTCAATGCAAGGAAAGCCTGAGTTTGCTGAATTGTGTGGTGAGTGGATGCAGTGACCGACATGGTGCTGAACTCCTCCCGAGACACTTGGGCAAGGAAGCCAAGCCGCCTCCGAATGCGGGCTCCGGGAAGCCCGCCAGCTTCCATTCCCATCGGAGCTGGCGTGTGGGTGGAGAAGAGGCTTGCTGTGGCCACTTCACCTTCCTCACAAGGCAGCAGAGGGTCTGCCCTGTGGCGGAAAGTCCCGAAAAACTGAATTTTGGTTGGGAGGCAGCAGGCTCCTCCTTAGCTTAGTGTTTTGCTTTGCTTCTGCTCGCTCCTCAGGGCTGCTCTGGGCGCTTATATGTTTGTGGTTGCCCTCCTCCTTGCACGCTGCATTGCACAAGAGCCTTGGGTCCCTTTCTGCGGGGCTTGTGATGGCTTTGCCTGTTTTGGGGAGGTTCTTGTTGCTTTGCAGCTCCCGCATGGGGCAGGGCTGGCTGTCCTGCACTGCACAGGGTGAGGCTTCCCCTTGATGTGGGCAAAGAGGTTGAGCAACACAGCCCAGAAGGCTCTGATTCAGCCTTCTCTTCACTCTTACTAATTATTGTGACCCTTCTAATTTTCTTGGCCGCAGCATCTTCTCTTTAATTTTTTTTTTTTTTTTTTCCTTTAAAAGGGAATTTGAAGAGTTGCGGTCCAGCTGTTTCCTAACCTGCCATGCTTAGGATGGACTGCATGGGAGACAGCAATGGGCTGGTAGAAATTTAGGAAACTGATGTTTAATTACAATTCTGTTCCCATAGAGCAGATCTTCTCTGTGATTGGGGTACCTCATGTGCGGGACTGAGCCTGTGCTGGATTTGTATCAGCAAGAAATAGCTGGGCTTTAATTTTGAGGGCAGCAATGGTTGCTTATTGCAATGTGAAAGCTTTATTGTGTTTGGATTTTGGGTGCGTGTGGCAATGAATTGGTGGGGTAGGTTATTTACTGAGGGGATTGATGGAGTTAGTGGGTGGGGAAAGCAGGCATCCTGATGATAACGTTCTCTGTGGGGTCCAGGGAAAATGTGTATATATTAAAATAAATTATTCTGTCTAGTGATGCATTGTGCTTTGGCCAAATAGAGCTAGTTGGTCAATGGAGCACCTCCCAAACATCTCCCACTGCTGGGAGGGAAGTTCCAACATTGCCTGAAATGAGTGCAGTGTATTAGCAGACCATAACTCTGTTCATTTTTATCTTCTTGTTTTCAGTTGATCCTAGTTTTCCAAATGTTGTGTTTTGAGATTAAACTGTGTGGAGTTTTACCTTCCTGGGAAGTGGACATGGAAAAACTTGGTCATGTTTGAATGTAGTCAGAAGGGAGAATATGTGCTGCTGCTGCATGGCTTTATTTATGAAATTTTGTTTTTTAAGCTGCAGCAAATTCACAGTAGAAATCGGAAGTTTGGCAGGGAGAAATAAACCAGCTTTCACTTCTTCTGTGTCATCATCTACATGTGTGTGGCAGTGGGTCAGTCTGTACTACATCATTAAAGGAAGATTATTTCCTTGATTAAATAGTGGCTTTTAATTCCATATCAGTAGCTGAGTGCTTAAATGGAGTTGCTTTTAACAAACCCGGTGTGAGAAAATATGAAGGACCAACACCTGAAAAATAAAGCTTCTTTAAGATGCTCTAGCAGGATGCAAAAGACCCCACTAAACAGTCCTAAAGGTGGAATTTGCTTCAAAAGCTAAATTAATCACCTTAAAGGTACACAGCTAATGAAATGTATGGCACTGTACCATAATACTGACTGAATAAGGTACACAGTGAACAAGTCTGGGTTTGTTCTTCTTTCTCAGAATCTAATGAATGGGCTGGCATCTACACTTAATTCACTGATCAGTGGGAGGGGGGCAGCTGGAGAATGAGGATGGCAGAGGGGGTGTGTGTGTGTGTTTAAATTACTGGGGTGTGATGCAAAAGTTTAATATTAGCACAAGGCACAGGAACGTTTAAATTGCTCCTCTGGGAGCGCAAGTTGAATCGGTGGTAGTGCTGAGAATTGAATTTAGGTCTTAATTTGTTCATGTCTTATTTTCCCACGTTACCATCCTTGTAATGTTTTCTTCCTATGTTGTAACATGTGTGAGAATACTTGGTCGCTTTCCTTAGGAGAGGCTTTGTTTGGTAAGTGCGGACTTTACAATTAACTGGCAACAAATGTGTTGGCAGTTCCCTTTATAATTTTTGTGGGTTTGAAATGAAATTAAGTGTGGGTTCTTGGCAAACTCCAGCTGACCGAGTCGGTGCTGCCAGCCGGACACCACGGCAGGGCACGGGGCCAGAGCAACGTGGAGGGAGCGATGTCCTAGGTCCTGCATGTGTGTCGGCATTTTTTAAATGCTTTATTTTGTAATACTGTCCTATTTGTTAGTAGCGGGGCCTACAGACATCTGTCTCGCTGTTGTCAAAATGATTGCAAAGGAAGATACCTCTGGGTTGAGGCTTTCCTGCTGCTGGTGCGTGTGATGTTTTGCTCCCGTGTGTCGTCATTTTATGTAGTAGCATCCCTTCAAAGGGAAGGAGGGAGTGTGGCTGCTCCTTCTTCTGTCCCTTGCCTGGGATGGCTGGGATTTAACAAGCAGCCCTACTCCTCAGGCAGTGATCTTATCTTGCTGTGAAAGCTGAAGAGATCGGGCTCCTGTGGAGGAGGTCTGAGGAGCTGGGAGGTGGGGCTGGAAATGACTCAAAGGGAAAAGCATCCATCCTGAGCTTGTCCCTCCATCCAGGACGATGGGCTACAGCAAAACCAGCGTGGTGCTCTGATCTTGAGCCTGGGCAAGGTCTCTGCTTCACAGCTCCAGGTGGGCTGAGCTCTTCTTCTGCAGTTTCCCATGCTGCAGGCAGCCTAGTGCTTCGGCTTTTCCCTGCCCTTGTTTAGGGATTTCCTATCATCCTTTCACTGAGGTGAGGGCAGACGCATTTATCTTGCATCTCAGATGAAATGTTAGGTCCCAGAGAGAGTAATTAATACTCTGTTTATTGCATAATGCCGTAGGCGTGACAACCCGTTCCAAATAATGTGACTATTCATTCTTCTTTTGTATTTCTTTTTTATTTAAAGAAACAAAACAACTTGTTGTATTTTGGGGGGTTTTGTCTTATGTTGGGGTTTTTTTTTTTTCTTTTCTTTTCTCCCTAGCATCCAGCGAGCTGCACTGGTGGTTCTGGAAAATTACTACAGAGATTTCACAGTCTACAACCCAGCCTTGTTAACAGCCTCCAAATCCCGTGCAGCCAAGCACATGGCTGGGCTGAAAGTCTACAATGTTGATGGTAGGTGAGGTGAAATGTAGGCTCTGAGACTGGGTGGGATGGGGAAGGGCTGGGTTGGCTTTATGCTTTGTTATGCACACATTCTCACCTTTTTGCTTTGCCAAATCCTTGTCTCTTGCTGGAAATCTTCCTAACAGTGCTGAGTTTGCCGGTTCCAGATGACTTTACAGATGTGTTTAGCCCACAATAAGGCTTTTGTCTTTGCCAGGTGAAACAGCCAAGTTTTTGGTCAGGCTTAATTATTACGTGGCTTGACAAGCACTTTTCGGCACCACTGCTTGTTTTAGGCAGTCTCTGCTGTTTTGTCACCCTTGGGGTCATCTCCTTGGTTGTTTTAGTACAATAAACACAACTTCTAACCTAAATGAGTTCCTCAGTCATTTACTGTGCCTCTTCCACAGGTAGCCTTCAGGAAAGTGAAGGAGGTTGATACCAATGTGGGAAGAAGCAGCAGCCTTAGCAGTAAATTAGCTGTGCCTGGCTTAGGCACAGCGGTGCTCCCAAGTCATCGTAATGCTAAGCGGTTCGTGGAAGTTCAGAGACAGATAACCATCCCCCTTGAGCTTTGCCATTCTACAAAGCTGTTCCAAATTTTTGGGTTCTATAGAGGCCTGTGGGAGGGTGGCTGGGTTGGATCCCTGTGGACACTCAAAGCAGTGGAAACTGGACTTAATCACTGGACGCTCTTAAACCCTATCAGTGAAAGCTAAGAGTGATAAGCAGGGTGTGCCCAGCCATCACAGCCTTTATGGACGTGCATTCCTTTGATGGAAGAACTGAAGTTGCACAGGGAAACTTTTTACAGTGAAGGACAGCTGAGGTCCTGTCACAAGATGTGGCAAGGCATGTCCTGCCTGTGAATAGGTTAGTATTGAAGAGCTTTGAGAGCTGGAAGGGAGAAGGGGCTGAAGGGACTTAGCTGGGCAAGAGGGCTCTGCGTGTAGGTTGTGGAGACTGAATCATGGAATTGTCAGAGTTGGAAGGGACCTCTAGAGATCATCTAGTCCAACTCCCCTGCTAAAGCAGGGTTGCCCAGAGCACATCACTCAGGACTGCATCCAGGTGGGTCTTGAAAATCTCCAGAGAAGGGGACTCCACAACCTCCCTGGGCAGCCTGGCCCAGTGCTCTGAAATATGAAGAATATGTGTCACATGGGAAGACATGTGACATGATTGGTTTACTTTCAAAAAAACTTCAGTGTTTTGTGGATTGGGATTTTTTAGAAAAAATTCTTGCATTTTTAGTGACTTCAGAAGTTTTAAAAACCTTATTCTAAATGTTTCCCCAAACCTGCTGTAGTGCTTCTGAGCCCATAAAACTAATTGGAGGTTTAGATCCTTACAATGAAATGCCCCCATCCTGACAGGGGAAGGGTGAAGGGAAGCAGGGGAGAGGGAGAGGGACAGGCTTGCTCATCCTGTGTCCCCTGCAGCCTGGTGTGAAGAAGCTCTCAGGTGGGAAAGAATGAGTTGGGTTGGAGAGGGGAAGCAAAAAGGCTTGCTCTGTGCTTTCCTAGAGGTGAAATCTTTCATTCCAGCTGCTCTCTCTGAGTGCAGCCTGGTGTGGGGAAAGTGAGGGCTTCCCCATTGGCACGCCATTCAAACCTGGTGACCCCACCAGGCTGTCTGCAGGATGTGCCATTCTGATTACTAGCTGGCTTGTCATTCTCGAAAGATGCTACAGCATCTCTTCAGGAGGTGGCAGGGTCCTTGCTCCTGCAGCACCTGCTGGGTGCTGGGACTCCCAAGCTCAGAGGAGAAACCACCAGTCTGGTAGCATTAGTGGCTTAGGAGCTGCTAGTTCATGAATCTTTCTTGGAAGAGAAGGAACCAGAAGCAAGCTCCAGATGTGGCTGGCAGGCCTTTCCAAGTGTCAAGCTCATGAGCCTGCCGGGGCCTGAAAACTCATGCCTTTCCTTCTGGGGCAGTACCGGTTCCCTGGGCTGTTCCTTGTGCAATGCCGCTGCCTTCGTGGATGTGGAAATCTCAGGCTTAGAGGCATGTCCTTAAGAAGAAGATTCCCATCCATTTTACAAAGCAGAGTTTAATTCTGGCTGCAGCTTTACGTTGGCATCCTGACAACATCTCTTACACCCTCCATGTGAAAAGACAGTAATGCTATTAAGGCAGCCTAATTTGTTGGCAGCTTTTGTATTTGATAGTGGAGCAGCCAGGAAGGGAAAACATCTTGCTGTAATCTCTCTTTTATACGGAGTGGCGAGGCTTACCTTCAAAACCAGCATTTTCATCGCCAGGCGTAGTCAACGAGGCAAATTACAGTTCTAACCCAAATTTGGGAGCTGGTGTCTCCCTTGAGTCGTATCCTCCATTTCAGGGCTGTCAAACAACGTCCGAAGTGTTTAGACCCTTAAGAAGCTGTGTGAATGCTCGTCCTTCCCACTGCCGAGCTTCAGGCTTCTGTCTTGGAATCTGGTTTGTGCTTTTTAGGAAAAAATGTAAAAGTTGCCCTTGCATGAGCAGAGCTATTTTAAGCATGTCTGTGTAATTGATTGGCCTTAACCACTGCCAGTTGTGAGAGTGTGAGCTCTCAGAGCAGTTGGTTAGAAAAGCAGCTCTTGGTGGTTTGGAGACTGTCCTAGATTTCTCCATTTTTTCCCTCTGGTTAGACCCACCTCTATCTAGATAAACGGGTTGGGAGACTCTTTTGGGGCAAAATTTTGTTTTCTCCCCTCTCTGCCCAGCCAGCCAGAGCTGTGAGCTTCATGAGGGAACTGCAGAACCTGCCGGGTTCTGCATTTTAGGGTCACTGGTCAAAGTCCTGTAGTAGACAGCTCTGTCACTTGTCCAGGTGTTAGAGAACAGATCGCAGCTTCCCTGTTCCTGTAGCTGTGTAGGATCTGTTAACAGCAACAGAAGCGCTAATGGCAGGTACTGCTCTGAGAGCCTTGAGGAGCTACTATGCATATAGACCCCAGCCTACCCTGTTGCAGGACTGCTGCTCTGACAGCATCTGCCCTTCTGGAAAACCCTGTGCTTTGTCTAAAGGTGACCCTGCTGCCTTTGCATCCTGTTTTTCCTCTCTGCGTGTAACTGTCTGGAGCTTGGCTTTCATTCGTTCATCTTCATGGCTCTTGATGTTCTTGTGTTTGTCTTTCTCCTCCTTCCAACTCCTCACTTGTGCTCTCGCACTGTCTCGTTGCTGAAATGTGGTGTGTTCCAGCTGCCCTTGCCTTCAAACTGAAAACATATATAATGGGTGGTAAGTTGCATCCTTGGCATGTGCACCTCACCTCTGCCTTCGTGTACGTTGCGTGAGATCCTTCATCCCAACTAACTTCCCTTGTCCACAAGCCAGAGTCCCCTCTGCAAGCCTGTGCTGCCTAGCGGGGTTTCTGTCACAGCTCCTGAGGACCAGGGAAGGGTTTGTAGCCTTGGCTGGGAAGGCTGGAGCCTCGAAGCACTTGTGACAGATGCTGCGGGGTGCTGGTCTGCCCCAGCCCCATACCTGTGGCGTTAATGCCGCTTTCTTGATCCTTCCTCGCTTCCCGAAGGCCCAGGTAACAACGCTTCGGGGCAGTCCCGTGCCATGATTGCAGCCGCGGCCCGTCGCCGGGACTCCAGTCACAACGAGCTCTACTATGAAGAGGCCGACCACGAGCGCCGAGTGAAGAAACGCCGTGCGAGGTAAAGATGTTCCTGCCCGGGTGCCGCTCCTTGGCGCCGTGGGGCTTGCGGAGCCCGACGAGAGCGGGGGGACCCATGGTTAAGGGCTGGGGGTTGGCTGTAAATCTGTCACAGAGAAGCAGCGTGTGACACCCCAGGTGCACGAGGGATGGTGACAGCTTGCAACTGGGATTATCTGAGGAACATGCATAAAGCAGAGCTCGTGTTCATTATGCCAGATAAGCTAATGCAATGTCACGGATTAGGGAACAGTCCGGTGCTTGACGAATCTGTAGTTACTTGCTGTAGGAAATCCCATTATTTCCCCCATGCCCAGGCTTGTCGTCTCAGCTCAAGTAATCCAGGGACAGGATCGGTGGAGCACTTCGTGTTGCCTGTTCACGGGCGAGGAGAATATTTGTGTTTGCAGACTACTACTAAAAGGGGCAGTTTGCCCTTTTCAGTGAGTCGCGGAGGAAAGACCTGGCCAGAACTGGTTGTGTTTTATTTTGGAACACAGGTATGTTTCCTGCCAGTCACACTTGGGCTGCAGAGTTGATGCTTTGTTGAGGTGACCTGAGATAGTGCCTCTGTTTGCTCTGGAGCCTAATTACCGTTTGTAGTTAACTCACCTAACATTTTGAGGATGGGCACCCCTTAACTGAGCCGTCTTTGGAAGGAATGTGCCGTGACTGGAAGGAGATGGCTTGTTTTATTTTGGCAGTTTATATTTCATTGGGAAAGTGCTGGCACAGTGTCCTCCCCCCCAAAGCCTGCTTTGGTCTGACCTGTGCTCCATAGCTGCTGTCTTTTGGGCTATCTTCCAGCCCTGGAGCAATAGGAAACTAAACTATCCTTTCCGTGCTGTGTAGCGTCCTAACTCGGGCACATCTCCCTCGCTTGCTGAGTTTGGTTAGAACAGCTGCTTAGTCAGAGGAAAACCATCAGTCACTAGAAGACCAGGCCAGATGTTTCAAGGGAGGAAGGTCAGAGCTGCGACAAAAAGACACAAGGAGATTAGAAACTGATTTCTGCCCCCCACCTCCCTCAAGTCAAATTAAACAAAATGGGCAGGGGTCAGGGCTTCTCGTGCTGTTCCTCGTACATAGTCTGCATGGGGTATGCTATACTTCTGCTTGTCATGGGGCAGCTTCCCCTGGCCTTAACAGGCTTCGGGTACTGAGGGCAGCGTGGACAGTAGTTGGTGACTTGAGTGGAAATTTGGTGTAAAACAAGTCCTGTCTGGAGATGTAAAGGAGTTTTGCTGGGCGGCTCTTCCGTTATCGTTGCTTTTTCCTCACTGACCGTAGCGTAGCCCCTCACTTGTCATTTCGTCCTGGGCTAACTTGCAAGTGTCGTTTGGCATCTGTTTGCCTTATCATGGTGTGATCTTAGTGTTTGCTCACCTGTGCCAACACGGGAATGGTTAGCAGAGGCTGTCTCTAGCTGCAGTGCTAGGAGTGAAGGTGGGAGAGGAGGGGAGTAGAACAATCATTCAGCAGCAGAAGGTCTGGACCCAGTTGGTGTAAATCGGAGCAGATGGCAGCTTGGGAGCACCACGGAGTCACGGAGTGGTCTGTGTCCCATGACCCGTGAGTCCTATGAGTTTATAGCCCTTTCCCGACTGCTTGCCTGTCCTTATGCTTCACGCTGCGGTAGTGTGTGCTGGAACTGTTGTTTTCAAAGACAGGCGTTAAACGCAAGGGCAGCTGTGTCTCATTTGAGTCGTGTAGCTGATGTTTATGCTGTGTTGGCAGAGCCAAGTACGACACTCAGGCTTTTAAAGTCCCAATCCTGGTTTATGACCCTCAGTTGCTGGATGGCTTGGGGAAAGAAAGAAAAGTTGCTGTCTACCCCTCAGACTGTCAGTAGAGAAGATTTTATGTAAATTGCGTGATGGCAGGCAGTGAGTCAGTGGCAGAGATGGGAGTAGGAGCTTGTAAATCCTGACTCCCAGGCTCTGCCTTAACCACAGACCCATCCTACCTCTCTTGATTTTCCTTCTGCAGGCTTGTGGTTGCAGTAGAGGAGGCTTTCACTCACATCAAACGGCTCCAGGCAGAGGAACAGCAGAAAGCTCCAGGAGAGATGATGGACCCTCGAGAAGCAGCCCAGGCAATCTTTCCCTCCATGGCAAGAGCTCTGCAGAAGTACCTTCGCACCACCCGCCAGCAACAGTACCACAGCATGGAGAGCATCTTGCAACACTTGTCCTTCTGCATCACCAATAACATGACACCAAAGGTAACGCTTTCTCTAATGTTGGTGCTGCAAGGAGGGAGAAAGGGATGGCACATCGATGTGTGCAGGCAGAACAGAAAATTGTCGGGGGGGGTGTGTGTGGAGGTTTTCACAGTTGCTCTCTGTGATAAGATCAGTGCTTTGTAAGTTGCATCAGGTCTTAAAGGGAAGTAATATTTCCTCTACATCATCATCTGTCTTTTTTTTTATCTGAATGTGCCTGTGACATAGTTGTTCTCATATCCAGTTCAGCAAAGGGAGTACCAAAGAAGTGTCTGAGATGGTGGCCTGGAATAACAGGCTGTTTCCCCAACTGGCTCATGGTAGCCATGATGCAGGGGGCAACCTGCAAAGGGCTTTTTTTTTTTTTTTAATTCCTTTTCACTACTGCATTTTGGGCTGCTTCTAATTATTGCCAAAATCCCTCTCTGCCTGAAAGCATTTCTAATTCATGGGCCACTTGCTCAAACGTCAGTTTGCTGCTTCGCGCCCTGACTGTGACTGTTGACTTGTGGACACAGGGAGGGACTGAATGATGAGGGAAGCAAACAGGTCACACGGGGATCGTGTGACCCACTCTCCCCCTTCCCCTCTAAGAACACCCCACAATCCTAGAGAAGGGTTAGAAATATGAGAATTTACTTCTGGGCAATTTACCCAGGGCTTACTATTCTAAGAGCAGAAATGCTGTCAAGAGATGGGACTTAGCACCCTCTCACGGGGATCCACCTGGGACCTCACACAGGGGAGTTCTGCTGCCATTAAGATTGCAAAGGACATTTTAAAATGCAAGTCAAATGTCGCGCTCTGTTCTGCTTTCAGTTTTGCAGCTTCAGTCAGGCTGCAAGTGTGGAAACCTCTGCTTTCCACCGTAGCTTGGCCTGAAGAAGGGAAGGGCCGCCTGTCCCATCTGCCTACCTGGCTGCAATTTTGGGATAGGTTATGGGGCTTGGTAGGGGAGAAATGACCTCTGCTCACTGAAATACTGCTGGATGGCAGTGCTGGCAGCAGGAGTCAGGGCTATAACTTTGCAAGCTTGCTGGGGGGGACTGAAGGAGGATCTCCTGGTGGTTGTATCTGCTCCTGGGGTCTGAAAAGCTGGGGCAGACCAGGGAGAAGATGTCTCCTCAAGCACGGAAGCTGAAACCATTTGCAGCATGGCAAGCCCATGCTCGTGGCTCTGTAGCTGGGAAGAGAGCATCAATGCAGAGCAAGTTGCAGGGTCAGCACTAATGCGTGTCCCTCTCTCTCGGCAGGCATTCCTGGAGCGTTACCTCAACCCAGGCCCAACCCTCCAGTACGACAGGGATCGCTGGTTCTCCAAGCAGTGGACACTTGTCAGCGAGGAAGCAGTCACAAGCGGGTTACAAGACGGCATTGTGTTTGTCCTCAAGTGCTTGGACTTCAGCCTTGTTGTTAATGTGAAGAAAATCCCCTTCATCAAACTCTCGGAAGAGTTCATAGACCCTAAATCTCATAAATTTGTCCTCCGCTTACAGTCTGAGACTTCAGTCTAAGGGATTTTGAGGGTGGGTTGTTAGGGGATTTTTTTTTTTTTTTCAATATTGTGCTTTTGGGTTTAATTTCCCCAATGCTGACTGAAACTGGCAGATGATGGACCAGTAATATTTGACCATCTGCACTTTATTTGGAAAGGGGAGGGGGGGAGTTGGGTTATCTTATCTAGAAAGAAATATCTTAAGAGGCGACAGGGTGACTTGGCTCGGTTAGCTCAGCCTTGGAGACAGAACAGATTTATATTTTTATTTTTTTTCCTTTCCTCCGCTCCTTTCCAGGCATACTGTAAATCTCACGCGCCCCCTCTCTCCACGATTGCAACGTGGGTATTTTTGTTGGAGCGCTGCCTTACGCCCTGCGCCTTTGTGTCTCTGCTTTTGTGACCTGTCGCTGTCTCCAGGAGCGCGCTGCTCGCCCCTCTGCTGCAGAAAGCCGCTTGCACAGCGGGGATTTGCAGTCCCTCTTCCCTTGGGGAGGAACTGAGAGGGGGAACCCTTCAAAGGATGGGTGTGAGAACTTCTCTGAGCCACCTAATCTGGAGACTGAAGACTTTTATTCTTTTCCTCCTCTCCATGTGCCCTCTTCTGTCAGTGCTGGCCCTGTAAGAGCATAGTGGGATGGTTTTGCTTTTCTGTGTCTCTGAAGCTGCTTGTCTTGAAGTGGATCGGCCCATCTTGCAGCTCTTCGATTTTTTTTTTTTCAATTTTTTTTTTTTTTAGCCAGTGCTTGTTAGTGAAACTGTTCTGCGTGGTACAGCTCCCTGTTATCTCTCACCTGCTTCCCTCCCTCCTGTTTGCCTGCATCTCCCAAGGCTCCCTGTTTCTGTCCCCTTCCATGTGGCTCTCTGAATGTGTTTCTCTCGGTCCCCTCGGGGTCTGCCTTACCGCCCGTTCCTTTTGCACCTGCAAGGGCTGCGTATTTGCACTGGGACAGGGTAGAGTAAGTACCTGGCTTCTCCTCCGATAAATCACAGACCCTCCCTACGTCTGACAGCCTCTTTGAGGGGAAGAGGGGTGCAGGCAGGAATGTGCCTCTCCCTCTCCAGCTGGCTTCAAGTGCGTCTGGAGGAAAGAAGGGCAAAAGCATTTCCCTCCTTGAGGAGAGGAGCCAGGGAAGGGCTGATCTTTGCCATGTGCACTTGCTTTGGAGAACTGCTGTGCTCTGGAAACACTGCAGTATGTCCCTCCCTGCCATACGCCTTCAGCTATAGCTAAGAAATACCAAACTATGTCTGAATGTTGAAAATCTGCCTGCCTTTCTCGGCCTTTCTGTACTGCAGGAGGTTCTGCTCGGTGCCGGGACCTGCTCCTGCCAGAGATGCGTAGCTCTTAAATTGCAGGTTGGTTTGCAAGGCTGCCTTCACCCATCAGTGCAGCTTTCGTGTGTGACTTCTGTCCTCTGAGATCTGCGGAGTTTTGAAAAGTTTGCTTTTAACGATGGGCCTCTAAAGCGATGTCTGAAGTCTGATTGCCAGCACAGGGCATCGTCTGACTCTGGAGCCAGCTCCGAGGCTGGCAGGGACCTGCCTTTAGTCAGGTCGCTCTAAGAACCCAGCTCTGTGGTGGTAGATTTGCGTGTGTGAATGCAAACGCTTGATTCATTTTGCACCCACCCACCCCCAGTCTTTTGCCTTGCAAATATCTCTATCAGGCAGGATCTGACCTGCCCTCCATACAGGTGTCTTAACACAGAGGTCCCCAGTTCAGCAAGATGCATAAGCCAGTGCCTTTTGCTGCCAGGGTGCATTGTCTTCCATGGGGAGCTGTGACAGCCTTTCCCATCCCCGCTGGCCTTTCCTGGGTTCCTTCACCAGCTCGTGGGGCTCCCCCTCACTCCCACCAGCGTGAGGTGGCCTGGCCAAGAGCAGGGCTCTGCCAGTCCTGCATGGCATGGCTGGTATGGGCTGACTGGTGCCCACCACGAGGCGGTGGGAGGGAGCAGCTGCCTTAAGCTGGGGTGCAGGGGACAGGGCAGGGGGGTCCAGCCTCTTTCAGCTTCAGCAGCAATGGAGCTGCCACGTCCAACAGCGCCCACGAATAGTCCTCTTGGGATCAAGGGAGTGCTCTGGTGAGCGAGGGTCCAAAGCGGTGATTCCTTATCCAAGTGACACCTGCAGTCTCCTGCATCTCTCTTACAAGTGCATGGTAGCCACTTGGATCCTGTCTTTTCCATGTAATGTGCCAGACATGGTTGTGAAGAAACTAGATGGCGCGGTACATGATGGGATCAGGCCCACATCCCTTAAAGGATGGGAAGTAGGTAGAGTTTTCCCTTCCCTAAACTTAGTGGTCGCGTTTTTTTCTAGGTCAGACTTTCTGGTAGTCTGTACAGGGACTCCTTTATTGACTGTGGCCTTTGCAGTATTTTATTTTGTAGAAGTACATTATTTTATTCCCTCCTGCGAAAAAAAAAAAAGAAAAAAGGAAGTATCTCACACTTGGCTCTCCTAAAGATGCATGTATCTGACTTTTATGATGTGCATAACCAGCAAGGTGGGAGAGACTGGGAGTAGCTTGGGAGACTATGGAGCACTTATACCTGTGTGGAGGCTACTGCCTGTGGCTGAATTTGCTCATTTCTCTGAAGCCAGAACAAGAACCACCTTGCCAGGGGCTTGGGTGTGCCATGTGCGTGAGAGAGCACCTTGTCTCAGACATCTCTGCAAAACTTCCTTACTTTCCCAGGATTTCCTTCCCCTTTCCTTTTCCCTCCCCCCCACAAAGGCGGTTGTCTGACAGTATCTGCTCAGGAAACTCATGTCTTAATCGTGTTAAATCCTTAAACACATGGACAGCCAGGGGGAAGCGGCACAGGCTCGCTCTGGGTCTGCTTCCTCGTCTGTGTGCTGTGGTTCAGTGCTGCCTTCTCTGCCGGCTGCCGAAAAGGACACTGTCTGGGGGGGAACAACTCCTGCATTAAACACTCTTCCCTGTCTCAGCAGCGTGAATGCTTTGCCTGATGAAATCTGAAGGAGAGGACTTGGCCTCTCAGAGCATTCCTTCAGAGTTGCAACCTGCCTACGGGTGAGGAGAGACTAAAGGTGGAATTGGGACTCCTGAGTATTCCCTGGTTTTGTTGGGAGGGTTTTTTTGACATTTTATTTTTTTGAGGGTCTCTCTTGTTTCCCCACTCCGTGCAAAATCAGGGGACCACTGTCATACCTACCTCTCTGGGGTGTTGTGAGGGTAAACTCCAACTTGTCAAGGGCTTCGAGATCCACAGATGGATCTGTGGCATCTATAGGAATTCAGACTCTTTATGAAAATACTGAGCAGTGAGAGCAGACTGGTTTGTTTAACTCTGTTTATAGCCAGCTAATGAGTAAGAATCGAGTCACAGGGAATGAAGCTCTGATCCAAAATCCTGCAGTCCTTACTTCTGCAGAGCTTGCCAAGAGCTGAGCATAAATAAGGCTTGTAGGGTTTGCCAGCCAAGAGCAGGCTGTTTTCCTCCAAATGCCTCTCCTATCCTGCAGTGTCTCCTTGCACATATTCTCCCTCCTCTCTCCCAGCCTGGATGCTCGTACCTGGCTGGGAAATGGGCTTTTTTAGAATTCAAGTGGTTTATAAGACAACCTTGTTTGTGGTGAAGTGGACAATGTCCACCTCAGGAGGAGAACATTGCACTGAATATCCTTCCCTAAAAGCTGAACCACCAGATAGGGTGCCATGCTGCCTAGCCAGGAGTGGTGTTGCCCCGCTCTTGTCTTCCATGTTGGCATTTTTCCTATGGCTTTCAAGTACGCTGCTTGGATATTTTAAAGGCTTTGGTTTTTTGCTCTCAGATTTGTTACAGCCTAAATCCAAAGCCATGCTGAGCTCTTCCAAAACCAGATGCAGCTAAGACTTTCAACTGTTATGGAGCAGATGGAAATGGCTTTGGGTTCCCAGAAAGGCAGACTTTCTCTTTCATGGCTAAAGAGTGGAGGATTCAAATTTCTTGCAGCTTCTAGGAGTGATGGGGCAGATATTAAACCCTTAATACCTTGCTGGTCTTCTAACTAGGGCTGGGTGAAGGTTGTTAGCACATCTCTCAGCCCCTCATTGTCACGTGGCTGCAGCACTCTCGGAAGTATTTTAGCGCTCCATAGCGTACTGGTGGTCCCTGACCAAGCCCCTGTGGTCACGTTGGGGTGGTGTGGGGGGATGCTGCTTGCAACTACCAGTTTTCACCCTGGGAAGGGGAGATGTTGTCACTCACACACCCCTGCGGGCAGCAGGGTAGCTGGGGTGGGATGAACCCTGCATGGAAGGGGTGGTGTGATGCAGCTTGCTCACAGAGCAAGGTCAGGTCAGCTCCTGCTTCTGGGGTTGTCTTGGGTGCCCTCAAGAGCGATTCCCCCCCCGAAGGGGGATATTGGAGAGAAAGGCAGATCCGACTTCAGCCTCTGCCAGCTATTCCTCTTGACTTCTGCCTCTACAAACTTTCCTTCCAGCAACTTCAGGCACTGCAGCTCCCATCCTCCCCTCCCTGCGTTTTTCCCTGAAGTTCCCTAGTGAGGTAGAACAAGTACCCGCTGGGATGGGAGGTGCTGGGGCTACAGCTTGGAGCTTGGGGGCAGCTCGTGATAAGCCACAAATCTGGGGGAGGTCTGAACAAATCCCAGCCCCAACGGAGCCTCTTAACCTTTTCCTTTGGGATGGGAATCTCCACGCAAAGCCTTGAACTGGCTGTTGCCAAGTATGCCAAAAGCTGCGAGGAAGCAGTTTATGAATCTGGCCCTGCATAAGTAGCTTTTAAAAGTCTTGTTTGAGATGTGCTCGTTTCCAACACTTGCTGCTGAAGGAACTAGAAAGATTCATGCCGTGCTAAACGTGGAAACCTATTCAAGCCAATTTCATCTTGCTTACCAAAACTTGTAAATCTGCCCTTTTCAGAGGTAAAACACAA